>CAXHJY010000852.1:17500-27500 GCA_964016885.1 Eledone cirrhosa
ATATGTATGTATATACATATGTATATATATTTATATATGTATGTATATACATATGTATAATATATATATATATATATATATATATACACATATATCTATATGTGCGTGTTTGTATACATATATATATATATATGTCTATATATATACATACATAGTCATATGCATAGCATATACATATACACATTACATATATACATATAAATTCATATACATGTACATGAACACATTACATATACACATATATACATGTACGTATAAATACACAGATCACACACATACATATATATATATATATATATATATATATATATATATATATATATATATATTTCTATACATTAATCAAACAGAGATGTTATTCCGTTCAATAGCCACACGTGTGTCATGTGACCCTTCATTGTGATGGGGTCCTAACAATGTGTATCCTTCACACCAATTAACGCTAATTAGATATAGTTGTATCTCCCAACAACATATTGAACTCCACACACACACATATATGTACTCATACACATACACACATATATATATATATGTGTGTGTGTGTGTGTGTGTATGTATGTGTGTATATGTATATGTGTGTGTGTAAAGTAAACAGGAATAACAAACCAAGCGACGTAGTATATTGAAGAAATATATTAGTTTAACAGTTGAAGTGATAGGAAAATAGTCTTAACGTTTCAGATACTGATCCTTCATCAAAAGATAGAATAAGAAATAAAACATGAAATTGAAAGAGTAAGAAGAGGAAGGAACGAGAAAAAATTGAGAAAAAAAGATATGTGCGTATTCTATACACATACACTCACACACACTAAAAACGAATGTTTGTAAAGTAAAGGAAACACAAACATATAAATAGATATTTCCCCTCATCAGTTGATTGTTGCGGGTCTCGGATCTTTCAGCGCATTAAAAACAATACATCTATCCGCAGTGCGAAAATGACTTGGAAATTTATTAGGGAAAGAAAACGCGAAACGGAGATAACGAAGAGAGAAAAAAAGCGGAAGAGAAAGAAAGAAGAGAAAAAAAGAATATATATATATATATATATATATATATTGGGAGGGTTTATTCTGTCAATAATATATATATATATATTACCTGACAGTCATTGTATTAATACGTGACAGTCATTGTATATTAAAAAAATATACAAAAAAATGACAATCACTAAGAACTGAGTTGACTAGGAACAATGGTTAGTTAGAGGTCTAAAGAGGCACCAATATAGATTCTTCGATTCATCGCTAACATCGTTTAATAATCGTTAGTTCTGTACAACACCTCCCTCATACAATTCACCCCCACTTTCTTCACTTACCTGTATTTGTCAATAATGCGAAAAATAGCAATCGTTGAACGCTTAACAAATGTACATGTACGTTGGTCTAATTTTGATACTGTCCAAGGTAGTCATATGTACTTACTGTATTGAGATGGAAATAATCACCCTATATAGGATATTATATGTGAGTGTGTGTTTGTGATCGTATGTTTATATATATATATGTGTGTGTGTATGAGTGTGTGTGTGTGTGCGTGTGTTTATATTTATATATATATATATATATACACACATATATATATTATATATATATAATATACATTTATGTATATATGAATATATATATATATATATATATATATATATATATATATATATACATACACGTATATGTGTGTGTGGCGGTGTGTGTGGGTGGCTGTGTATGTATGTATTTAGATAAATAGTAAAGAGTATCTTCTCGTCAACAACCCATTAAAGAATTCAATTTCGTGCACAAGAATGGTGTTGTATATCTTCTGACGATGTTGCGCGCCAGCTTGGAGAAAGCCATATTATATATATATATATATATATATATATATATATATATATATATATATATATTGTTCAGAAATTTCATAAATTATTTTGGAATTATAGTACTTGCTTTTAGATTTTGACTTTTAAAGTCCCTGCAGTGAATTTTTTTTTGTTTCACCTAGGAGTGAAAGGCCCCCAGTTGTTGTCACAACACCTTTATAGGGGAGGGAAACTCTGAAAAGAGACCTGCGGCTTCGGGAGTATCCGATGATGTAGACCAGTTCTCTTTTTCGGGTATTGTTTTCGATGCTAAGAGAGTGGGATTGGTCGAGTGCAAGGCCTTTACCCACTTAAAAAACCTTCAAAGCACAGCATTGCTTGTTCAGAATCTGTTACAGGTTCGTGTGGCTGGCTATAGGCTAAAAGTTCACCATTTTCTATAATCTGACAAGCGATTGCAATACTCCTAGCAGAGTTTGCAGCCATCATGTATATGTATATATGTATATATGTATGTATGTATGTATGTATTATGTATATTCGTATGTATATACCTATGTATATACCTATGTATATACTTATGTATATACGTATATATATGTATGTATGTATGTATATAGACTGAAGTTGTCCTGTACAATGTACTACACAATGAAATATAATGCCCACATATATATTTTTGAGTGAGGAGCTGAATGTGTGTAAATGTGTGAGTGTTTATATATGTATGTGTGTGTGGAGGGATCGTGCTCTCTAGAGACGTCGATTGAACCAGAAGTGGTTAATAATAAAGGGGGCGGGGAGAGAAAAAGAAAAACCTCAACAAACATTTCAGTGCAGCATCTTGGACAACAATATAGATCGATCTATGTGTGTGTATTGATATACATGTGTGTGTGTGTTGATATATATATATATATATATATATATATATATATATATATGTATATATATATATATATATTTATATATATATATATATATATATATATATATATATATATATATATATATATATGTATGTATATATATATACACATATATATACCAACATACATATATATCAACACACACACACACACACATATATATATATACATATATATGTATATATATATATATATATATATATATATATATATATATTAACATATACTTATATATTTATTTAGATAGGAATATAGATATATATAATCACACATAAATACATAATACATACAGTTATATATATATATATATATATATATATGTGTGTGTGTGTGTGTGTGTGTGTATCTTTGTGTGAATGTATATGTATATTCAATCATTTTTTTCTCTCCTTTTCTTTTGTTGGCGGGATATAAGGGGCCTTCTCTTCTGCGATCTTGAGATATTGAGATGTTGAGAGATATAAAGAGATATAAAGTTTGACATCAGGTCTGAAAATTTAGCAGCTCTTCTATAAGAACAGCTCTAAGGAAATATCTAATGAACATACGAACAGAATAACAGTATAACAGTTACCAGAATAACAGTTACCAGAATAACAGTATAACAAAATAACAGAATTACAGTTAACAGAATAACAGAATAACAGTGAACAGAATAACAGTTAACAGAATAACAGTTAACAGAATAACAGTTAATAGTTAATAGAACAACAGTAACAATAATAACAGCAGCAATAACAGCAACAACAGTAATAACAGCAACAATAACAACAGCAATAATAATAACCACAACAACAACAGCAACAATAATAACCACAACAACAACAGCAATATCAGAGTGAATATATTTGATAATAAGGTAATGTAATATGCTTTTGTTGTGTTTGTTAATATTTTTATTATTACTGTTGTTATTACTGTTGTTATTATTGTTGTTGTTGTTATTTAATATTGCCGTAGATTGGCAGAGTCGGTAGAGTGCCGGACAAAATGCTTTGCAATATTTATTCCGGGTCTTTACGTCCTGAGTTCAAATCCCGCCGAGGTCAACAATGCATTTCATTCTTTCGGGTCGATAAAATAAAGTATCAGTAACGTACTGGGGTTGATATAATCGAGTTTTGGCACAGGGCTAGCAATTACCCAGTGTATTACTGGTACTTTATTTTAGCGACCTCGTAAGGTTGAAAGACAAAGTTAACCACACATAGGAATAATAAGGTTGTTACCAAAGAGCCAAAAGATTGACAAGTCGACCCTAAATATGACTAATAGCTCTAGGAAAGCCATGAATGACACCACATCTTTTAAACTTTGATTTTGAAAGTAGGTTTATAATTATTAATTTTCTTTATGCTTTTGTAGCTGTCTCGGCGGCCTAGTTGGAGGAATCATAGGAGGTGGTGATCCTGGTCTGAAGTTCGATCCTGGTCGGGAGTAGTTTTTTCTATTGGTTGTAAAATTAAAACTGAAAAAAGACTACATGTACCTCTAGACCAGGATTGAACCCAAGACCAGGATCTCCACCGTCTGTAGTACCTACCATTAGGCCACTGAGACAGCTACGAGAATCTTTCGAAAATTCATACTTATAAACCTACTTTCAAAGTTTTCAATACAAAATGATGCGGTGTCGTTCATGTCTTTTTTAATGTTATTGCTCCTACTTAAGGTCGACTTCTAAATTATTTGGGTGTTCCATAAACTACATCCTCGTTTTGTTTCTCATCTATCTAGATTATATTTTAACCTGTAATACATGCTTCATTTCTGTTGCACCTCATTTCTCCCCTCCCCCTCTCTCTGTGATATTTGAATCTACTATGATTTGGATTTACTTTATTCATATATATATATATTAAATAACAGATTAAAGTTTAAACAAAGAATCGCTGTTCTGACTCGAACACCTTCTCTTCCTCCCTGTGATCTCGTTGACGATCATCCAGATCTCCTTACACCCAGACCTGTTAGAGCAAAGCTTGGGCGGCGTGCCACAGTTTGAGATCGGTGTGGAAGTCGGACCTTCGTAAAGACCTGAAGATCCGTCTCTTCATTGCTGTACTGGAGTCTGTGCTGCTGTACAGGTCTGAGACTTGGACACTGACCAAGAAACTCACTCAGATGGTGGATGGGTGCTACACGAGAACGCTGAGGATGGCACTGAACATTAATCAGTATACACTGGAGAGGAGGAACTCAGAGCTGTACGGGAGCCTCCCAAAAGTCAGCTCGAGAGTAGCACAGAGGAGACTGAGGTTAGCTGGACATGCTCACCGACATCCAGAGTTGACACTGCACTCAGTGCTCCTGTGGGAGCCCCTGCATGGACACTCTGGAAGTGGAAGACCGAGGCTAACATATGTTGATGCCCTAAGGACAGACACTGGTCTGTTGGAGACGCAGGACATGGCAGCGATAATGAGGGAATTTTACCCGCCCTAGATATATATAGGACCTATACTATAGGAGGTGGTACATACAGGACCTATACTATAGGAGGTGGTTCATATAGGACCTATACTATAGGAGGTGGTACATATAGGACCTATACTGTAGATGGTACATACAGGACCTATACTATAGGAGGTGGTACATATAGGACCTATACTATAGGGGGTGGTACATATAGGACCTATACTATAGGAGGTGGTACATATAGGACCTATACTATAGGAGGTGGTACATATAGGACCTATACTATAGGGGGTCGTACATATAGCACCTATACTATAGGAGGTGGTACATATAGCACCTATACTATAGGAGGTGGTACATATAGCACCTATACTATAGGGGGTGGTACATATAGCACATACTATAGGAGGTGGTACATATAGCACCTATACTATAGGAGGTGGTACATATAGGACCTATACTATAGGAGGTGGTACATATAGGACCTATACTATAGGAGGTGGTACATACAGGACCTATACTATAGGAGGTGGTACATATAGCACCTATACTATAGGAGGTGGTACATACAGGACCTATACTATAGGAGGTGGTACATACAGGACCTATACTATATTTATTCTATGTTGTTTTCCTTTTTCTTTTCATATTCTATCCATTCCTTTCTTTCACTCACACTCACTATTGCACTCTCACTCACTACGTCTCTCTCACTCTCACTCACTACGTCTCTCTCACTCTCACTCACTACGTCTCTCTTACACTCACTCCCTACGTCTCTCTCACTCACACTCACTAACGCACTCTCACTCACACTCTCATTCCAGTCCAGTATCCAAGTGGTCCTACTCCAGACAACTCACACTCACCACTCCAACCATTCCACCATTTTGGATAAGATGAATCTCTACCGGAACCTCGTCACCCCCTTTATTTGGGCCGTCGCAGCTGTTTCATCCCTTTGGGCAGTCAACATTGGTATGTCACTTCACACACACACACACACACTCTCTCTCTCTCTCTCTCTCTCTCTCTCTCTCTCTCTCTCTCTCTCTCTCTCTCTCTCTCTCTCTCTCACATACGCACACACACACTCACATACAGATATGTGTGTGTATCTTGAAGTATGTATGTGTGACTATGTGTGTGTATGTCTGTATCTGTAAGTATGTCAATGTGTGTGATTTGTTAATTCAAAATTACAATTATTTTAGGATTACTGGTTGAAGATCGCTACTCTCATTTGTTACCACTTCCGGCCAACGACACGACCAACGGAAGTTCTTTACAGAGAGTCCTAACTATCGGAGGTTGTCAAGTTCTTATTGAAATCTTCCACGGAAATAATCAGACAGAGATCTATAAACAAGGTAAATCGCTATAGCTATATTTCAGTATATTTTCATATTTCTATAAATAATTTAGTTGGCAATCAATGTTTATCATTGATTGACCAACAGTTAAAAATATTAATATAAATACAGTTTCTCAAAGTTCTTTCGTCACACAACTGTGACATCTTCAGTGATTGTCGTGTTTCCATATTTCCTTCCATTGTGTTTTTATAATGATTATTTCCTTTTTTAATTCACTATATTTTAAATTTATCTTCGGCGATAGATTGCCATATATGGAAAAAAAATTCATAGATAAAAGCACACAATATCTTGTGGTATATAGCTACGTCCCTCGTTGTTGTTTTTACAGTGAGTCGCTTGAAAGAAGCCAACAGCACAATAATTGTCACCTACACAACATGTGAAATGCAGGAATTTCTACGACTCTACCTCAATCTATTTAATATGTCCCATATTTGGTTGCCTGATCTATTTTGCGAGAAGTTCATCCCACAGAAAGGTTTGTCTCCCTTCAAACTCCGTTCTCAGAACAACCAGCTTATCAACGCCATCTTGGAAGTAGTCATTTCACTAAAATGGAAGAAAGTTTCAGTCTTTCTGAATGGCTTTTTAGGTGAGTCTTTCTTTTCTTTCTATTTTTGTTACTAGTGGATCCATGGTGTTAATAATGGTGGATATATCGTTGAACATTTATAGTTTATGGTGTCCAGGATTAGTAAGATATATATAAGCGTGTGTGTGTGTGTGTGTGTGTGTGTGTGTGTGTGTGTGTGTGTATGTGTGTAGTTCACCACCCCGTGGTTATTAAATAAATTCCTCAACCACTCGGCCATAACTACGCTTTTATTATCTCATTTTGTATCTTTTTGAAATTTTACAGTCCGAAACTATAATCAAAAATAACTGATGATTTGTGTTACTTGCAGACAAAGAACAGGAACTGTCGTTGTTGTCTGGTCTGACTGACAGAGGGATATTCTTTGTTGTACATCGTCTCAGGTACGATAATGAGGTCACATACGGCAGGAGTATGCACATATATCATAGAGAGGTGGGAACCCTACAGTTTCTTCTCCTCATTGATTCGGAGAGTGTCAACAAGGTTTTACTTGCGGTGAGTTTAGTTTATGACATGGTGTTGTTATTGTTGTTATTGTTGTTGTTGTGGTACGACACTGAAATATATACTGAGGTTCTCGTGATCGAATAAAAACAGAAATAAAACAGATATGAAATGTCGGTTTTAATGTGCGAATGTGTGTGTGTTTGTTGTATGTGTGTGTGCATATGATCTCCTCGGTCTCAGCACCGCAGAATCTCTCTCTCTCTCTCTCTATATATATATATATATATATATATATATATATATATATATATATATATATATATATAAGGAAAAAAGATGAAATCGAAAATGCAACTGGAGTCTTTTTAAGAATATTTATTTGTTTCCTTTACCGGTTTCACAGTTCTTATGCTTTTCAAAAGTAGAATTGAGATGTATATGTATGTATATATATATATATATGTGTGTGTGTGTGTGTGTATGTAGCGCGACTTATGTCGGACAGACGGGACGTCGCCTGGCGGATCGAGTCACGGAGCACCTCCGGGATATTCGTCTCAGGGGCAGTTCCCCCATCGCCCGCCACTTTGGTGGCCCTGGACATTCCGCACGCCATCTCACAGTCTGTGGCCTACTCTAGTGCCACGGAACCCCCGCCAATCGCCTTACGGTCGAACAACGAACTATCTTCATCTTACAGACCCACACTCCCCCCCCCCCGGCCTGAACTCCCCACCCTTATTCCTTTAGCCTTCGACCGCCCCCCTCCTCCCACACTTATCCCCCACTAACACCACTAACACACCCCTCCTTTTCACCTCCCACCCACAACTAACAATACTAACACCTCCACTCCACCCCTCATCTGACCACCCTTCCCCAACTAACATACTAACATCCCTTCCCTCCCCTCTTCTCCTCCTCCTCCCTCCTTATCACACGCACACACCCACCGGCACATATATACACGCGCTCACACTAAACACACACCCTACTACCACCACTAACCCTCACCCCCACACCTCTCACCCCCACACCTCCATCCCACCACCCCGCAACTAACCTCACTAACACCCCCTAACCCCAAGCACACGAACACACGCACCCACTTACACCACCCACCCCACACGCAACTAACATCACTAACACCCCCCAACCCCACGCACACGTACCCACACACCCTCGTACACCACCAACTCTACACACCCTACCACCACTAACCCCACTCACACCTGCTTTCAACCCCTTCCCACCTCCCGTATACTAACACCCACTAACACCTCTTCATCAAACTACACACACACCAGTACACCACACTCCCTCCATAGAACCACACACACCCTTCTCTCCCCGCTCCACCCACACCCTCGCTCCACACTCACTCATCCCACTAACACCCCTACTAATACACACACACACTCTCCTCACTCCAACTTTCACACCTACCCATCCTCGCCCCTTTACCATTCCACCGACTGCTGCTATGCCCTCTGACCACCTCCCAGCACAAACAGACCACAGCACTCCCACTGCTGACCACTTCCTGTTGCGCGCGCACCCCATATCTCTCCTCTTCCGACCATCGCTTCATGGAATACCCACACGCAGAAATTGACCAACAACCAATCCACTAAACATCTTCGGAATTTACCAACTTTTCAACCATCCTCTTACGTAATCACCTATATAACTCACCCACACACACACCCCAAAAAAGTTTTTTCTCCACACGCCACCTACACCCACAACCCGCTTAAACCCCACACACACGTGCTTTCCACCACATATTTACACCCTCAGCCTCCTGATTCCTCTCCCCCCACCCTCTATCCACACACGCACAGACACTCCGACCCACAAACCCCCCCACACACACCTCTTCCTGAACATGCAACCCCGTTCTTCCCCCAACCCTTACTTTCACATACACACACCCACACACACACGCACACCTACACACACACACCACCTTCAGCCCTCCCCGCTCGGACACCCCGTCTCCCTCTCCCCACTCCACCCGCCACCACCCCTACACACCCCACACCCTTCCACCACCTGTTTACCCCCCTTTTAATTTCAGTTTATTTTGATCATGCCTTTATTTTTAAATTTATCTCATTCCTTGTATTTTGATCATGCTTTATTTTTATTTTTATCTTTATTTTTTTATTTTTTCATTCGCACCGTTTCCTTTCGCTATATGTCTCTCCGCCACTCCTCTACACACCCTTTGAACTCTGTTCCCACACACTTCCCACCTGAGGAAGGGCTTATGCCGAAACGTCGTCCCCCACCAACACCCCACTCTCCAGAGCGTGAAATTAATAAACATTCGTTGTACTGCCTCTCTGTTTTGTCCCTGTTCAAATTTTTCCATTATATATATATATATATATATATATATATATTGATTGAT
>CAXHJY010000852.1:32500-37500 GCA_964016885.1 Eledone cirrhosa
TGAATTTATTGGTCTCTGTGTCGAGATTTTGAGAGAAATGAGTCGTAATTTAAACTTTCAGTAAGTATTTATTTCATTAGCGAAATCAAGAGAATATATGGAGTTAATTCTGATAACTATTATTTTAAAAAACAGAGTATTAATAATATTGTATCATGATAGAGTCATATTCCTATTTAAAGGACACCCGCACTAATAATTGTTTCTACTATTGGCACAAGGCCAGCAATTATCCAATACATTACTGATACTTTATTTTATCGACCCAGTAAGGATGAAAGCAAAGTTAACCTCGGCGGGATTTGAACTCAGAATAGCAAGGCCGTAACTCTACCGATACTGCTAATTCACCGCACTAATAATGGTGCTCCTGTTTTATTATTCTTTTATAACAAACCAAAATATATATTATAACTACACTGTATCTATCTGCCTTTATATCTATCTACGTAATAGCATATTATGTTCATGTAATTAAATATATATATATATATACAATAAACATACACACAAGCATATATGCGTGTATATATATATAGAGAGAGCGAGAGAAAGAGAGATTATAGATTGATAGATTTACAGAGTGACATATATATGTATGTGGTGTGCGTGTTGGTCAACAGAATATATTCTTTCACTTTACCTTATATATATATATTCTAATTAATTCCCTCTCCCTCCTCCCATTCTTCAGGTATCAACTGATTGAAACAAATGACTCTACATTTGGCAGCTTGAATAAGACAACCCAGGAATGGGGGGGAGTTATTGGAATGGCAGCAAGACATGTATGTATACATTGCACACATTTCATATTAACGTATATTTCATACTATTCTGTTGTGATATATGTAGAATGGCAGCAAGACATGTACGTATAAACGACATACATTACATATTAACGTATATTTCACATTATTCTGTTGTGATGTTTGTGGATGAACGCAACAAATTTGAATATTGAATAAATTCGCTTCGCAATCACGAAATTCTATGTTGAATCCCACTTGATTAAATCTTATTTGCAATAGCCTCGTATCGAAGTATGTCTTGTGAGTGAATTTGGGTCGAAGGAAACTGTATGGAAGCCCCACCGATGCTTAGATAGTGATTTCAAAAGGAAGTTGATCTGTAAATCAGCCTTAAAAAAGATTCAGTAAATTTTCGTTTTTCTTTACAGGAAGTAGAGTTAGCTATAGGACCGTTGACTCTGACCTACCCTAGGTTCGCAGTGGTCGACTACACACAACCATACATGCCCGACGGTATCAGCATTCTAATTAAACGCCCTAATCAGAATATGGCCAATATTCTGCAGAGTTTTAAAGTGTTCACGTGGGCGACGTGGTGTGCTCTGATTGGTTCGTGTATCTTAACCGTAATAACACTTACAGTTATCAATCGACTCTACTTCAGTATTACCACAAACCCCAGCAACTGTTCCAAACAAATCCAAAGTTACGGACATAATCTCTGGTTTATATTGGGATATTCACTGAAAGAAGGTTGGTATCTTATTTGAGCTCCTCTTTAAGTAAACTTTATTGAGCCACTCTTTAATTAAACACCATATGTCTAAGTCTATATATGTATGTGTACATATATATATATATTTACATATATATATATTTATATATGTGTGCGTGTGAAAGTCCCGGGTTCAAACGGGGGCACCTACAGTAAGTAACGTACTCAATACATTAGTAGAGTACATACGAGGGCGATATCCAATTTTAGCGGCCTAAATGCCGCTTACTTGCTGTAGTTGGTGCTTACTTCAATGTATGAGGCTATTCCAACAAATTTACATTCCCAGAACGAGGAAACTGTGGGGATATGTCGCCGGCCAACAAATGGTTTGTACAGGTAAGAGAAGAAGGGAGCACCCCCCTCTCTCTGTGCTCCCTGGCAGAAAGGTCGCACACTTTCTACGGGGGTGTGTGTGACCCCAAAAGGCTAATAAATCGCAAACAAACAAACAAAAACGTGGCAAATAAAGAAATCTATGCCCCAGTGGCAAATAAATCGCAAAAAAAAAACAATAAATAAATCTATATTTCTTTTAACGGCTAAAAAAAAAAGGGAATGTAAATTTGTTGGAATAGCCTCATACATTGAAGTAAGCAGCAACTACAGCAAGTAAGCGGCATTTAGGCCGCTAAAATTGGATATCGCCCTTACAAGATTTAATATAGAAATGGCTTCTACAGGACTAGAACTGTTTCCTTCGAATGAAACAGTTCTAATCCTGTAGAAGCCATTTCTATATTTAATTGTATATATACATATACACATACATATTTATATATGTTTAATAAAATTTCAGGTTAAAATTGAAGAAACTAATTCGGAGACAGAGATTTTACTCCGAGTTAGCTGCCTCAATTCTTCTTTTGACGAAAGGATTTTATCCCGGAATATTAAGGGTCATTACAAAAACTCTAATGTAAAATTCCATCATTGTCGTTATCAGTATTTTTAACATATAATGTCCTATTTGTATTGCTGTAACCTTCTAAAACAACGCACAATTTTATTTATGTTTTAACTAAGACATGCCATCTTCTATGTATGATAAATTTATCATATTTAAACCTGTAAATTTAATTCTGTTGATTGCCGCTGTTTCTCTTTTCCATCAAAAACAAAAAAGGCAAAGGTATGGAACCAGTAAATATATCCGGAAGAATGATTGTTGGTTCCTGGTGGCTGTTTATCATTCTTATCTCTACTAGTTACACTGCACATCTGGTGGCCTTCCTCACCATTCCACAAGAAAGCTATGAAATTGGAAGTCTCAAAGAATTGGCCACACAAAGTGTTTTGAAGCCGATCGCATTTTTGGGATCGGACAAGTACGAGTACTTCCAGGTTAATATCCTATATTTGGTTTTATTGTTGTTGTAGTTGGGGCTGCCAATACAGTAGTAGTAGTAGTAGTAGTAGTAGTAGCAGTAGTAGTATGACAGCATACTAGTAGTAGTAGTAGTAATGACAACAGAGAGTGCCAGTGTTTTGTAGTAGATCTTGCAGTAATTATGATGTATTTTTGCATCTATCTGTCTGTCTATATCTATACATATATACTGTATATATATACACACGCACACACACACACACACACACACACACACACACACACACACACATATATATATATGTAAATATATATATATATATGCATGTATATATATATAAATATATATAGATAGATAGATACACATATATATATATATAAATATATATACACACATACACATATGTGTGTGTGTGTGTGTGTGTGTGTGTATGTATATATACATATACATATCTATACATACATACATGTGTGTGTGTGTGCACATTCAGTTTCTAATAATGATCGTCTCTCTTTCTTGTGTATATTCTTAGAATACTAATACTACCAACAAAGATTACCGAAGGATCGGAGAAATTATGGCTAATGGTCCCAAGGTGAAATATGAAAAACCTATGTTACAGTTGGTTGATAACGACAACTACGCCTTCATTAGTGACGAATCTCTCATATATTACATCGCCGGCAAATTCTGTGGTAAATACTATGTAGTAAAAGGTGACACTCCCAGACAAGGACTTGGATTCATAACGCCAAAACATTCCCCATATCTGTCGGCTATATCAAGCTCGTGAGTAATCGTTAATTTACAGTTAATAATAATTGATATATTGATTGATAAGTAACATATTGTATGAGAAGTAATTATTGTTATTAATATTGTTCATGCAGTTACGACCCTTTACGGTCTAGGGTCACATCCCGCCGTGATTAGCTTTACTTTTCATCCTTACGGGGTCGATAAAGTAAAGTATCAGTAACGCACTGGGGTCGATTTAATCGACTTTTCCCCCTCTCCCCAAATTGCTGGCCTTGTGCCTAAAGTAGGAATCATTATTATTATTAGGGTGGTGGATTGGCAGTATCGGTAGAGGGTCAGACGCCATGCTTTGCAGCAAGGAGTTACGGCCCTTTATGGTCTGAGTTCAAATCCCGCCGAGGTTGACTTTGCCTTTCATCCTTACGGGGTCGATAAAATAAAGTACCAGTAATGCACTGGGTAATTGCTGGCCTTGTGCCTAAAGTAGAAACAATTATTATTATTATTGTTCTTTGAGTCTCAGTCATTGATGTTAATTAACTGGAAAGTTTGTTGAAATGAATATCAAGCCACTACCTGCAGCCTCAGATATTCAGGATGTATCGGAGGGTTCTTGCTGTTCCCAGCAAGCATGCCTTTTGAAGTGTTCCAGAAAGCGGGGCGGGGCCAATTTTCGTTAACCATCCCTGGAAACTCTTTGAGATAGTACCTAGTGCGCCTATGACAATTGGGACCACTTTGACTTCATGGCAGTTCCAAATCCTTTTTACCTCCCACTTTAAGTCCTGGTATCGGTTAATTTTCTCCCTCTCCTTCTCTTGCACTCTCGTGTCGAATGGGCAGGCCACATCCACAATAAGGCACGATCTTTTTTCCTTGTCCAAAACCACCAGGTCAGGTCTATTGTGTTCCAGTTTCTTGTCCGTCTGTATCCTAAAATCCCACAGCACCTTCACCTGATCGTTTTCTATCACCGACTCTGGCTTATGCTCATACCACTTCTCAGAATGTGGTAAATTGTTTACTTTGCATAGGTGCATGTGGATCACCCTGCCCATCACATCATGTCTCCAGCCTTTATAGTGAGTCTGGGCTAGGTGTTTACACTCGGATACAATGTGAGCCATAGTCTCCTCTCTCTCTCCACAGATCCTGCACAGTAGGCTAGCCTCCTCCTTGTAAATATGGTGTTTCAGCCACTTCGTTTTGAGGGCCTGCTCTTGCGCAGCCATTAGTATTCCTTCTGTAGCCTTTTTAAGGTCTCCTCTTTTCAACCAGTTCCATGTCTGTGGATCTCTGAATTCAGTTTTCTCAAAAAAGATACTATGAAGGGATTTTTCATGAAGGCTGCTCTTTCTCCTTGTTATTTCCTCCTTGGACATC
>CAXHJY010000853.1:0-42000 GCA_964016885.1 Eledone cirrhosa
CGATTGAAAAGGTAACTCCGCCGGCAAATCGTCATTTTTGGATTCGTTTTCTTCGAAGCACACCATTCGCCGGCGGACTTTGTTGACGTTTAACACGGTTTGGTTCCACAGCCACAACTATTGATTTTACGGAGATATCTTGCTGAAATTCACGCCGCACATAGCCAATGAGTGTCTGCACATGTACCAGTAATTACAGATCGATCCGACCACGGGCGGCCGGTCCGCGATTGAAAAGGTAACTCCGCCGGCAAATCGTCATTTTTGGATTCGTTTTCTTCGAAGCACACCATTCGCCGGCGGACTTTGTTGACGTTTAACACGGTTTGGTTCCAGAGCCACAACTATTGAATTCACGGAGATATCTTGCTGAAATTCACGCCACACATAGCCAATGAGTGTCTGCACATGTACCAGTAATTACAGATCGATCCGACCACGGGCGGCCGGCCCGCGATTGAAAAGGTAACTCCGCCGGCAAATCGTCATTTTTGGATTCGTTTTCTTCGAAGCACACCATTCGCCGGCGGACTTTGTTGACGTTTAACACGGTTTGGTTCCACAGCCACAACTATTGATTTTACGGAGATATCTTGCTGAAATTCACGCCGCACATAGCCAATGAGTGTCTGCACATGTACCAGTAATTACAGATCGATCTGACCACGGGCGGCCGGCCCGCGATTGAAAAGGTAACTCCGCCGGCAAATCGTCATTTTTGGATTCGTTTTCTTCGAAGCACACCATTCGCCGGCGGACTTTGTTGACGTTTAACACGGTTTGGTTCCACAGCCACAACTATTGATTTTACGGAGATATCTTGCTGAAATTCACGCCGCACATAGCCAATGAGTGTCTGCACATGTACCAGTAATTACAGATCTATCCGACCACGGGCGGCCGGCCCGCGATTGAAAAGGTAACTCCGCCGGCAAATCGTCATTTTTGGATTCGTTTTCTTCGAAGCACACCATTCGCCGGCGGACTTTGTTGACGTTTAACACGGTTTGGTTCCACAGCCACAACTATTGATTTTACGGAGATATCTTGCTGAAATTCACGCCACACATAGCCAATGAGTGTCTGCACATGTACCAGTAATTACAGATCGATCCGACCACGGGCGGCCGGCCCGCGATTGAAAAGGTAACTCCGCCGGCAAATCGTCATTTTTGGATTCGTTTTCTTCGAAGCACACCATTCGCCGGCGGACTTCAGCTTCCGCATTTAGCATGGGCAGCTTTTCTTGAAAATCACACCACACACAGCAAATGTGTGTCTGCACATGGACCAGTAATTACAGATCGATCCGACCACAGGCGGCCGGCCCACGATCGAAAAGGTAACTCCGCCGGCAAATTCGCATTTTTGTGGTTCGTTTCTTCGAAGCACACCATTCGATGGTGGACTGCAGCTTCCGCATTTAGCATGGGCAGCTTTTCTTGAAAATCACACCACACACGACCAATGAGTGTCTGCACATATGCCAGTAATTACAGATCGATCCGACCACGGGCGGCCGGCCCACGATCGAAAAGGTAACTCCGCCGGCAAATTCGCATTTTTGTGATTCGTTTCTTCGAAGCACACCATTCGCTGGTGGACTTCAGCTTCCGCATTTAGCATGGGCAGCTTTTTTTGCAAATCACACCACACACGGCAAATGTGTGTCTGCACATGGACCAGTAATTACAGATCGATCCGACCAGATGCGGCCGGCCCACGATCGAAAAGGTAACTCCGCCGGCAAATTCGCATTTTTGTGATTCGTTTCTTCGAAGCACACCATTCGCTGGTGGACTTCAGCTTCCGCATTTAGCATGGGCAACTTTTCTTGAAAATCACACCACACACAGTCAATGAGTGTCTGCACATGGACCAGTAATTACAGATCGATCCGACCACGGGCGGCCGGCCCGCGATTGAAAAGGTAACTCCGCCGGCAAATCGTCATTTTTGGATTCGTTTTCTTCGAAGCACACCATTCGCCGGCGGACTTTGTTGACGTTTAACACGGTTTGGTTCCACAGCCACAACTATTGAATTTACGGAGATATCTTGCTGAAATTCACGCCACACATAGCCAATGAGTGTCTGCACATGTACCAGTAATTACAGATCGATCCAACCACGGGCGGCCGGCCCGCGATTGAAAAGGTAACTCCGCCGGCAAATCGTCATTTTTGGATTCGTTTTCTTCGAAGCACACCATTCGCCGGCGGACTTCAGCTTCCGCATTTAGCATGGGCAGCTTTTCTTGAAAATCACACCACACACAGCAAATGTGTGTCTGCACATGGACCAGTAATTACAGATCGATCCGACCACAGGTGGCCGGCCCACGATCGAAAAGGTAACTCCGCCGGCAAATTCGCATTTTTGTGATTCGTTTCTTCGAAGCACACCATTCGATGGTGGACTGCAGCTTCCGCATTTAGCATGGGCAGCTTTTCTTGAAAATCACACCACACACGACCAATGAGTGTCTGCACATATACCAGTAATTACAGATCGATCCGACCACGGGCGGCCGGCCCACGATCGAAAAGGTAACTCCGCCGGCAAATCGTCATTTTTGGATTCGTTTTCTTCGAAGCACACCATTCGCCGGCGGACTTTGTTGACGTTTAACACGGTTTGGTTCCACAGCCACAACTATTGATTTTACGGAGATATCTTGCTGAAATTCACGGCACACATAGCCAATGAGTGTCTGCACATGTACCAGTAATTACAGATCGATCCGACCACGGGCGGCCGGCCCGCGATTGAAAAGGTAACTCCGCCGGCAAATCGTCATTTTTGGATTCGTTTTCTTCGAAGCACACCATTCGCCGGCGGACTTTGTTGACGTTTAACACGGTTTGGTTCCACAGCCACAACTATTGAATTTACGGAGATATCTTGCTGAAATTCACGCCACACATAGCCAATGAGTGTCTGCACATGTACCAGTAATTACAGATCGATCCGAGCACGGGCGGCCGGCCCGCGATTGAAAAGGTAACTCCGCCGGCAAATCGTCATTTTTGGATTCGTTTTCTTCGAAGCACACCATTCGCCGGCGGACTTCAGCTTCCGCATTTAGCATGGGCAGCTTTTCTTGAAAATCACACCACACACAGCAAATGTGTGTCTGCACATGGACCAGTAATTACAGATCGATCCGACCACAGGCGGCCGGCCCACGATCGAAAAGGTAACTCCGCCGGCAAATTCGCATTTTTGTGGTTCGTTTCTTCGAAGCACACCATTCGATGGTGGACTGCAGCTTCCGCATTTAGCATGGGCAGCTTTTCTTGAAAATCACACCACACACGACCAATGAGTGTCTGCACATATGCCAGTAATTACAGATCGATCCGACCACGGGCGGCCGGCCCACGATCGAAAAGGTAACTCCGCCGGCAAATTCGCATTTTTGTGATTCGTTTCTTCGAAGCACACCATTCGCTGGTGGACTTCAGCTTCCGCATTTAGCATGGGCAGCTTTTTTTGCAAATCACACCACACACGGCAAATGTGTGTCTGCACATGGACCAGTAATTACAGATCGATCCGACCAGATGCGGCCGGCCCACGATCGAAAAGGTAACTCCGCCGGCAAATTCGCATTTTTGTGATTCGTTTCTTCGAAGCACACCATTCGCTGGTGGACTTCAGCTTCCGCATTTAGCATGGGCAACTTTTCTTGAAAATCACACCACACACAGTCAATGAGTGTCTGCACATGGACCAGTAATTACAGATCGATCCGACCACGGGCGGCCGGCCCGCGATTGAAAAGGTAACTCCGCCGGCAAATCGTCATTTTTGGATTCGTTTTCTTCGAAGCACACCATTCGCCGGCGGACTTTGTTGACGTTTAACACGGTTTGGTTCCACAGCCACAACTATTGAATTTACGGAGATATCTTGCTGAAATTCACGCCACACATAGCCAATGAGTGTCTGCACATGTACCAGTAATTACAGATCGATCCGACCACGGGCGGCCGGCCCGCGATTGAAAAGGTAACTCCGCCGGCAAATCGTCATTTTTGGATTCGTTTTCTTCGAAGCACACCATTCGCCGGCGGACTTTGTTGACGTTTAACACGGTTTGGTTCCACAGCCACAACTATTGAATTTACGGAGATATCTTGCTGAAATTCACGCCACACATAGCCAATGAGTGTCTGCACATGTACCAGTAATTACAGATCGATCCGACCACGGGCGGCCGGCCCGCGATTGAAAAGGTAACTCCGCCGGCAAATCGTCATTTTTGGATTCGTTTTCTTCGAAGCACACCATTCGCCGGCGGACTTCAGCTTCCGCATTTAGCATGGGCAGCTTTTCTTGAAAATCACACCACACACAGCAAATGTGTGTCTGCACATGGACCAGTAATTACAGATCGATCCGACCACAGGTGGCCGGCCCACGATCGAAAAGGTAACTCCGCCGGCAAATTCGCATTTTTGTGATTCGTTTCTTCGAAGCACACCATTCGATGGTGGACTGCAGCTTCCGCATTTAGCATGGGCAGCTTTTCTTGAAAATCACACCACACACGACCAATGAGTGTCTGCACATATACCAGTAATTACAGATCGATCCGACCACGGGCGGCCGGCCCACGATCGAAAAGGTAACTCCGCCGGCAAATCGTCATTTTTGGATTCGTTTTCTTCGAAGCACACCATTCGCCGGCGGACTTTGTTGACGTTTAACACGGTTTGGTTCCACAGCCACAACTATTGATTTTACGGAGATATCTTGCTGAAATTCACGGCACACATAGCCAATGAGTGTCTGCACATGTACCAGTAATTACAGATCGATCCGACCACGGGCGGCCGGCCCGCGATTGAAAAGGTAACTCCGCCGGCAAATCGTCATTTTTGGATTCGTTTTCTTCGAAGCACACCATTCGCCGGCGGACTTTGTTGACGTTTAACACGGTTTGGTTCCACAGCCACAACTATTGATGTTACGGTGATATCTTGCTGGAATTCACGCCGCACATAGCCAATGAGTGTCTGCACATGTACCAGTAATTACAGATCGATCCGACCACGGGCGGCCGGCCCGCGATTGAAAAGGTAACTCCGCCGGCAAATCGTCATTTTTGGATTCGTTTTCTTCGAAGCACACCATTCGCCGGCGGACTTTGTTGACGTTTAACACGGTTTGGTTCCACAGCCACAACTATTGAATTTACGGAGATATCTTGCTGAAATTCACGCCACACATAGCCAATGAGTGTCTGCACATGTACCAGTAATTACAGATCGATCCGAGCACGGGCGGCCGGCCCGCGATTGAAAAGGTAACTCCGCCGGCAAATCGTCATTTTTGGATTCGTTTTCTTCGAAGCACACCATTCGCCGGCGGACTTCAGCTTCCGCATTTAGCATGGGCAGCTTTTCTTGAAAATCACACCACACACAGCAAATGTGTGTCTGCACATGGACCAGTAATTACAGATCGATCCGACCACAGGCGGCCGGCCCACGATCGAAAAGGTAACTCCGCCGGCAAATTCGCATTTTTGTGGTTCGTTTCTTCGAAGCACACCATTCGATGGTGGACTGCAGCTTCCGCATTTAGCATGGGCAGCTTTTCTTGAAAATCACACCACACACGACCAATGAGTGTCTGCACATATGCCAGTAATTACAGATCGATCCGACCACGGGCGGCCGGCCCACGATCGAAAAGGTAACTCCGCCGGCAAATTCGCATTTTTGTGATTCGTTTCTTCGAAGCACACCATTCGCTGGTGGACTTCAGCTTCCGCATTTAGCATGGGCAGCTTTTTTTGCAAATCACACCACACACGGCAAATGTGTGTCTGCACATGGACCAGTAATTACAGATCGATCCGACCAGATGCGGCCGGCCCACGATCGAAAAGGTAACTCCGCCGGCAAATTCGCATTTTTGTGATTCGTTTCTTCGAAGCACACCATTCGCTGGTGGACTTCAGCTTCCGCATTTAGCATGGGCAACTTTTCTTGAAAATCACACCACACACAGTCAATGAGTGTCTGCACATGGACCAGTAATTACAGATCGATCCGACCACGGGCGGCCGGCCCGCGATTGAAAAGGTAACTCCGCCGGCAAATCGTCATTTTTGGATTCGTTTTCTTCGAAGCACACCATTCGCCGGCGGACTTTGTTGACGTTTAACACGGTTTGGTTCCACAGCCACAACTATTGAATTTACGGAGATATCTTGCTGAAATTCACGCCACACATAGCCAATGAGTGTCTGCACATGTACCAGTAATTACAGATCGATCCGACCACGGGCGGCCGGCCCGCGATTGAAAAGGTAACTCCGCCGGCAAATCGTCATTTTTGGATTCGTTTTCTTCGAAGCACACCATTCGCCGGCGGACTTCAGCTTCCGCATTTAGCATGGGCAGCTTTTCTTGAAAATCACACCACACACAGCAAATGTGTGTCTGCACATGGACCAGTAATTACAGATCGATCCGACCACAGGTGGCCGGCCCACGATCGAAAAGGTAACTCCGCCGGCAAATTCGCATTTTTGTGATTCGTTTCTTCGAAGCACACCATTCGATGGTGGACTGCAGCTTCCGCATTTAGCATGGGCAGCTTTTCTTGAAAATCACACCACACACGACCAATGAGTGTCTGCACATATACCAGTAATTACAGATCGATCCGACCACGGGCGGCCGGCCCACGATCGAAAAGGTAACTCCGCCGGCAAATCGTCATTTTTGGATTCGTTTTCTTCGAAGCACACCATTCGCCGGCGGACTTTGTTGACGTTTAACACGGTTTGGTTCCACAGCCACAACTATTGATTTTACGGAGATATCTTGCTGAAATTCACGGCACACATAGCCAATGAGTGTCTGCACATGTACCAGTAATTACAGATCGATCCGACCACGGGCGGCCGGCCCGCGATTGAAAAGGTAACTCCGCCGGCAAATCGTCATTTTTGGATTCGTTTTCTTCGAAGCACACCATTCGCCGGCGGACTTTGTTGACGTTTAACACGGTTTGGTTCCACAGCCACAACTATTGATGTTACGGTGATATCTTGCTGGAATTCACGCCGCACATAGCCAATGAGTGTCTGCACATGTACCAGTAATTACAGATCGATCCGACCACGGGCGGCCGGCCCGCGATTGAAAAGGTAACTCCGCCGGCAAATCGTCATTTTTGGATTCGTTTTCTTCGAAGCACACCATTCGCCGGCGGACTTTGTTGACGTTTAACACGGTTTGGTTCCACAGCCACAACTATTGATTTTACGGAGATATCTTGCTGAAATTGACGCCACACATAGCCAATGAGTGTCTGCACATGTACCAGTAATTACAGATCGATCCGAGCACGGGCGGCCGGCCCGCGATTGAAAAGGTAACTCCGCCGGCAAATCGTCATTTTTGGATTCGTTTTCTTCGAAGCACACCATTCGCCGGCGGACTTCAGCTTCCGCATTTAGCATGGGCAGCTTTTCTTGAAAATCACACCACACACAGCAAATGTGTGTCTGCACATGGACCAGTAATTACAGATCGATCCGACCACAGGCGGCCGGCCCACGATCGAAAAGGTAACTCCGCCGGCAAATTCGCATTTTTGTGGTTCGTTTCTTCGAAGCACACCATTCGATGGTGGACTGCAGCTTCCGCATTTAGCATGGGCAGCTTTTCTTGAAAATCACACCACACACAGCCAATGTGTGTCTGCACATGGACCAGTAATTACAGATCGATCCGACCATAGGCGGCCGGCCCACGATCGAAAAGGTAACTCCGCCGGCAAATTCGCATTTTTGTGATTCGTTTCTTCGAAGCACACCATTCGCTGGTGGACTTCAGCTTCCGCATTTAGCATGGGCAACTTTTCTTGAAAATCACACCACACACAGGCAATGAGTGTCTGCACATGTACGAGTAATTACAAATCGATCCGACCACGGGCGGCCGGCCACGATCGAAAAGGTAACTCCGCCGGCAAATTCGCATTTTTGTGATTCGTTTCTTCGAAGCACACCATTCGCTGGTGGACTTCAGCTTCCTCATTTAGCATGGGCAGCTTTTCTTGAAAATCACACCACACACAGCCAATGAGTGTCTGCACATATACCAGTAATTACAGATCGATCCGACCACGGGCGGCCGGCCCACGATCGAAAAGGTAACTCCGCCGGCAAATTCGAATTTTTGTGATTCGTTTCTTCGAAGCACACCATTCGCTGGTGGACTTCAGCTTCCGCATTTAGCATGGGCAACTTTTCTTGAAAATCACACCACACACGGCAAATGTGTGTCTGCACATGGACCAGTAATTACAGATCGATCCGACCAGAGGCGGCCGGCCCACGATCGAAAAGGTAACTCCGCCGGCAAATTCGCATTTTTGTGATTCGTTACTTCGAAGCACACCATTCGCTGGTGGACTTCAGCTTCCGCATTTAGCATGGGCAACTTTTCTTGAAAATCACACCACACACAGTCAATGAGTGTCTGCACATGGACCAGTAATTACAGATCGATCCGACCACGGGCGGCCGGCCCGCGATTGAAAAGGTAACTCCGCCGGCAAATCGTCATTTTTGGATTCGTTTTCTTCGAAGCACACCATTCGCCGGCGGACTTTGTTGACGTTTAACACGGTTTGGTTCCACAGCCACAACTATTGATGTTACGGAGATATCTTGCTGAAATTCACGCCGCACATAGCCAATGAGTGTCTGCACATGTACCAGTAATTACAGATCGATCCGACCACGGGCGGCCGGCCCGCGATTGAAAAGGTAACTCCGCCGGCAAATCGTCATTTTTGGATTCGTTTTCTTCGAAGCACACCATTCGCCGGCGGACTTCAGCTTCCGCATTTAGCATGGGCAGCTTTTCTTGAAAATCACACCACACACAGCAAATGTGTGTCTGCACATGGACCAGTAATTACAGATCGATCCGACCACAGGCGGCCGGCCCACGATCGAAAAGGTAACTCCGCCGGCAAATTCGCATTTTTGTGATTCGTTTCTTCGAAGCACACCATTCGATGGTGGACTGCAGCTTCCGCATTTAGCATGGCAGCTTTTCTTGAAAATCACACCACACACAGCCAATGAGTGTCAGCACATATACCAGTAATTACAGATCGATCCGACCACGGGCGGCCGGCCCACGATCGAAAAGGTAACTCCGCCGGCAAATTCGCATTTTTGTGATTCGTTTCTTCGAAGCACACCATTCGCTGGTGGACTTCAGCTTCCGCATTTAGCATGGGCAGCTTTTTTTGCAAATCACACCACACACGGCAAATGTGTGTCTGCACATGGACCAGTAATTACAGATCGATCCGACCAGAGGCGGCCGGCCCACGATCTAAAAGGTAACTCCGCCGGCAAATTCGCATTTTTGTGATTCGTTTCTTCGAAGCACACCATTCGCTGGTGGACTTCAGCTTCCGCATTTAGCATGGGCAACTTTTCTTGAAAATCACACCACACACAGTCAATGAGTGTCTGCACATGGACCAGTAATTACAGATCGATCCGACCACGGGCGGCCGGCCCGCGATTGAAAAGGTAACTCCGCCGGCAAATCGTCATTTTTGGATTCGTTTTCTTCGAAGCACACCATTCGCCGGCGGACTTTGTTGACGTTTAACACGGTTTGGTTCCACAGCCACAACTATTGATGTTACGGAGATATCTTGCTGAAATTCACGCCGCACATAGCCAATGAGTGTCTGCACATGTACCAGTAATTACAGATCGATCCGACCACGGGCGGCCGGCCCGCGATTGAAAAGGTAACTCCGCCGGCAAATCGTCATTTTTGGATTCGTTTTCTTCGAAGCACACCATTCGCCGGCGGACTTTGTTGACGTTTAACACGGTTTGGTTCCACAGCCACAACTATTGAATTTACGGAGATATCTTGCTGAAACTCACGCCACCCATAGCCAATGAGTGTCTGCACATGTACCAGTAATTACAGATCGATCCGACCACAGGCGGCCGGCCCACGATCGAAAAGGTAACTCCGCCGGCAAATTCGCATTTTTGTGATTCGTTTCTTCGAAGCACACCATTCGCTGGTGGACTTCAGCTTCCGCATTTAGCATGGGCAGCTTTTCTGGAAAATCACACCACACACAGTCAATGAGTGTCTGCACATGTACCAGTAATTACAGATCGATCCGACCACGGGCGGCCGGCCCACGATCGAAAAGGTAACTCCGCCGGCAAATTCGCATTTTTGTGATTCGTTTCTTCGAAGCACACCATTCGCCGGCGGACTTTGTTGTCGTTTAACACGGTTTGGTTCCACAGCCACAACTATTGATTTTACGGAGATATCTTGCTGAAATTCACGCCGCACATAGCCAATGAGTGTCTGCACATGTACCAGTAATTATAGATCGATCCGACCACGGGCGGCCGGCCCGCGATTGAAAAGGTAACTCCGCCGGCAAATCGTCATTTTTGGATTCGTTTTCTTCGAAGCACACCATTCGCCGGCGGACTTCAGCTTCCGCATTTAGCATGGGCAGCTTTTCTTGAAAATCACACCACACACAGCAAATGTGTGTCTGCACATGGACCAGTAATTACAGATCGATCCGACCACAGGCGGCCGGCCCACGATCGAAAAGGTAACTCCGCCGGCAAATTCGCATTTTTGTGATTCGTTTCTTCGAAGCACACCATTCGATGGTGGACTGCAGCTTCCGCATTTAGCATGGGCAGCTTTTCTTGAAAATCACACCACACACGACCAATGAGTGTCTGCACATATGCCAGTAATTACAGATCGATCCGACCACGGGCGGCCGGCCCACGATCGAAAAGGTAACTCCGCCGGCAAATTCGCATTTTTGTGATTCGTTTCTTCGAAGCACAGCATTCGCTGGTGGACTTAAGCTTCCGCATTTAGCATGGGCAGCTTTTCTTGAAAATCACACCACACACAGCCAATGTGTGTCTGCACATGGACCAGTAATTACAGATCGATCCGACCATAGGCGGCCGGCCCACGATCGAAAAGGTAACTCCGCCGGCAAATTCGCATTTTTGTGATTCGTTTCTTCGAAGCACACCATTCGCTGGTGGACTTCAGCTTCCTCATTTAGCATGGGCAGCTTTTCTTGAAAATCACACCACACACAGCCAATGAGTGTCTGCACATATACCAGTAATTACAGATCGATCCGACCACGGGCGGCCGGCCCACGATCGAAAAGGTAACTCCGCCGGCAAATTCGCATTTTTGTGATTCGTTTCTTCGAAGCACACCATTCGCTGGTGGACTTCAGCTTCCGCATTTAGCATGGGCAACTTTTCTTGAAAATCACACCACACACAGTCAATGAGTGTCTGCACATGGACCAGTAATTATAGATCGATCCGACCACGGGCGGCCGGCCCGCGATTGAAAAGGTAACTCCGCCGGCAAATCGTCATTTTTGGATTCGTTTTCTTCGAAGCACACCATTCGCCGGCGGACTTCAGCTTCCGCATTTAGCATGGGCAGCTTTTCTTGAAAATCACACCACACACAGCAAATGTGTGTCTGCACATGGACCAGTAATTACAGATCGATCCGACCACAGGCGGCCGGCCCACGATCGAAAAGGTAACTCCGCCGGCAAATTCGCATTTTTGTGATTCGTTTCTTCGAAGCACACCATTCGATGGTGGACTGCAGCTTCCGCATTTAGCATGGGCAGCTTTTCTTGAAAATCACACCACACACGACCAATGAGTGTCTGCACATATGCCAGTAATTACAGATCGATCCGACCACGGGCGGCCGGCCCACGATCGAAAAGGTAACTCCGCCGGCAAATTCGCATTTTTGTGATTCGTTTCTTCGAAGCACAGCATTCGCTGGTGGACTTAAGCTTCCGCATTTAGCATGGGCAGCTTTTCTTGAAAATCACACCACACACAGCCAATGTGTGTCTGCACATGGACCAGTAATTACAGATCGATCCGACCATAGGCGGCCGGCCCACGATCGAAAAGGTAACTCCGCCGGCAAATTCGCATTTTTGTGATTCGTTTCTTCGAAGCACACCATTCGCTGGTGGACTTCAGCTTCCTCATTTAGCATGGGCAGCTTTTCTTGAAAATCACACCACACACAGCCAATGAGTGTCTGCACATATACCAGTAATTACAGATCGATCCGACCACGGGCGGCCGGCCCACGATCGAAAAGGTAACTCCGCCGGCAAATTCGCATTTTTGTGATTCGTTTCTTCGAAGCACACCATTCGCTGGTGGACTTCAGCTTCCGCATTTAGCATGGGCAGCTTTTTTTGCAAATCACACCACACACGGCAAATGTGTGTCTGCACATGGACCAGTAATTACAGATCGATCCGACCAGAGGCGGCCGGCCCACGATCGAAAAGGTAACTCCGCCGGCAAATTCGCATTTTTGTGATTCGTTTCTTCGAAGCACAGCATTCACTGGTGGACTTAAGCTTCCGCATTTAGCATGGGCAGCTTTTCTTGAAAATCACACCACACACAGCCAATGTGTGTCTGCACATGGACCAGTAATTACAGATCGATCCGACCATAGGCGGCCGGCCCACGATCGAAAAGGTAACTCCGCCGGCAAATTCGCATTTTTGTGATTCGTTTCTTCGAAGCACACCATTCGCTGGTGGACTTCAGCTTCCGCATTTAGCATGGGCAACTTTTCTTGAAAATCACACCACACACAGGCAATGAGTGTCTGCACATGTACGAGTAATTACAAATCGATCCGACCACGGGCGGCCGGCCACGATCGAAAAGGTAACTCCGCCGGCAAATTCGCATTTTTGTGATTCGTTTCTTCGAAGCACACCATTCGCTGTTGGACTTCAGCTTCCTCATTTAGCATGGGCAGCTTTTCTTGAAAATCACACCACACACAGCCAATGAGTGTCTGCACATATACCAGTAACTACAGATCGATCCGACCACGGGCGGCCGGCCCACGATCGAAAAGGTAACTCCGCCGGCAAATTCGCATTTTTGTGATTCGTTTCTTCGAAGCACACCATTCGCTGGTGGACTTCAGCTTCCGCATTTAGCATGGGCAGCTTTTTTTGCAAATCACACCACACACGGCAAATGTGTGTCTGCACATGGACCAGTAATTACAGATCGATCCGACCAGAGGCGGCCGGCCCACGATCGAAAAGGTAACTCCGCCGGCAAATTCGCATTTTTGTGATTCGTTTCTTCGAAGCACACCATTCGCTGGTGGACTTCAGCTTCCGCATTTAGCATGGGCAACTTTTCTTGAAAATCACACCACACACAGTCAATGAGTGTCTGCACATGGACCAGTAATTACAGATCGATCCGACCACGGGCGGCCGGCCCGCGATTGAAAAGGTAACTCCGCCGGCAAATCGTCATTTTTGGATTCGTTTTCTTCGAAGCACACCATTCGCCGGCGGACTTTGTTGACGTTTAACACGGTTTGGTTCCACAGCCACAACTATTGATGTTACGGAGCTATCTTGCTGAAATTCACGCCGCACATAGCCAATGAGTGTCTGCACATGTACCAGTAATTACAGATCGATCCGACCACGGGCGGCCGGCCCGCGATTGAAAAGGTAACTCCGCCGGCAAATCGTCATTTTTGGATTCGTTTTCTTCGAAGCACACCATTCGCCGGCGGACTTTGTTGACGTTTAACACGGTTTGGTTCCACAGCCACAACTATTGATTTTACGGAGATATCTTGCTGAAATTCACGCCACACATAGCCAATGTGTGTCTGCACATGTACCAGTAATTACAGATCGATCCGAGCACGGGCGGCCGGCCCGCGATTGAAAAGGTAAATCCGCCGGCAAATCGTCATTTTTGGATTCGTTTTCTTCGAAGCACACCATTCGCCGGCGGACTTCAGCTTCCGCATTTAGCATGGGCAGCTTTTCTTGAAAATCACACCACACACAGCAAATGTGTGTCTGCACATGGACCAGTAATTACAGATCGATCCGACCACAGGCGGCCGGCCCACGATCGAAAAGGTAACTCCGCCGGCAAATTCGCATTTTTGTGATTCGTTTCTTCGAAGCACACCATTCGCTGGTGGACTTCAGCTTCCGCATTTAGCATGGGCAACTTTTCTTGAAAATCACACCACACACAGGCAATGAGTGTCTGCACATGTACGAGTAATTACAAATCGATCCGACCACGGGCGGCCGGCCACGATCGAAACGGTAACTCCGCCGGCAAATTCGCATTTTTGTGATTCGTTTCTTCGAAGCACACCATTCGCTGGTGGACTTCAGCTTCCTCATTTAGCATGGGCAGCTTTTCTTGAAAATCACACCACCCACAGCCAATGAGTGTCTGCACATATACCAGTAATTACAGATCGATCCGACCACGGGCGGCCGGCCCACGATCGAAAAGGTAACTCCGCCGGCAAATTCGCATTTTTGTGATTCGTTTCTTCGAAGCACACCATTCGCTGGTGGACTTCAGCTTCCGCATTTAGCATAGGCAACTTTTCTTGAAAATCACACCACACACGGCAAATGTGTGTCTGCACATGGACCAGTAATTACAGATCGATCCGACCAGAGGCGGCCGGCCCACGATCGAAAAGGTAACTCCGCCGGCAAATTCGCATTTTTGTGATTCGTTACTTCGAAGCACACCATTCGCTGGTGGACTTCAGCTTCCGCATTTAGCATGGGCAACTTTTCTTGAAAATCACACCACACACAGTCAATGAGTGTCTGCACATGGACCAGTAATTACAGATCGATCCGACCACGGGCGGCCGGCCCGCGATTGAAAAGGTAACTCCGCCGGCAAATCGTCATTTTTGGATTCGTTTTCTTCGAAGCACACCATTCGCCGGCGGACTTTGTTGACGTTTAACACGGTTTGGTTCCACAGCCACAACTATTGATGTTACGGAGATATCTTGCTGAAATTCACGCCGCACATAGCCAATGAGTGTCTGCACATGTACCAGTAATTACAGATCGATCCGACCACGGGCGGCCGGCCCGCGATTGAAAAGGTAACTCCGCCGGCAAATCGTCATTTTTGGATTCGTTTTCTTCGAAGCACACCATTCGCCGGCGGACTTTGTTGACGTTTAACACGGTTTGGTTCCACAGCCACAACTATTGATTTTACGGAGATATCTTGCTGAAATTCACGCCGCACATAGCCAATGAGGGTCTGCACATGTACCAGTAATTACAGATCGATCCGACCACGGGCGGCCGGCCCGCGATTGAAAAGGTAACTCCGCCGGCAAATCGTCATTTTTGGATTCGTTTTCTTCGAAGCACACCATTCGCCGGCGGACTTTGTTGACGTTTAACACGGTTTGGTTCCACAGCCACAACTATTGATTTTACGGAGATATCTTGCTGAAATTCACGCCGCACATAGCCAATGAGTGTCTGCACATGTACCAGTAATTACAGATCGATCCGACCACGGGCGGCCGGCCCGCGATTGAAAAGGTAACTCCGCCGGCAAATCGTCATTTTTGGATTCGTTTTCTTCGAAGCACACCATTCGCCGGCGGACTTTGTTGACGTTTAACACGGTTTGGTTCCACAGCCACAACTATTGATTTTACGGAGATATCTTGCTGAAATTCACGCCACACATAGCCAATGTGTGTCTGCACATGTACCAGTAATTACAGATCGATCCGATCACGGGCGGCCGGCCCGCGATTGAAAAGGTAACTCCGCCGGCAAATCGTCATTTTTGGATTCGTTTTCTTCGAAGCACACCATTCGCCGGCGGACTTTGTTGACGTTTAACACGGTTTGGTTCCACAGCCACAACTATTGATTTTACGGAGATATCTTGCTGAAATTCACGCCACACATAGCCAATGAGTGTCTGCACATGTACCAGTAATTACAGATCGATCCGACCACGGGCGGCCGGCCCGCGATTGAAAAGGTAACTCCGCCGGCAAATCGTCATTTTTGGATTCGTTTTCTTCGAAGCACACCATTCGCCGGCGGACTTTGTTGACGTTTAACACGGTTTGGTTCCACAGCCACAACTATTGAATTTACGGAGATATCTTGCTGAAATTCACGCCACACATAGCCAATGAGTGTCTGCACATGTACCAGTAATTACAGATCGATCCGAGCACGGGCGGCCGGCCCGCGATTGAAAAGGTAACTCCGCCGGCAAATCGTCATTTTTGGATTCGTTTTCTTCGAAGCACACCATTCGCCGGCGGACTTCAGCTTCCGCATTTAGCATGGGCAGCTTTTCTTGAAAATCACACCACACACAGCAAATGTGTGTCTGCACATGGACCAGTAATTACAGATCGATCCGACCACAGGCGGCCGGCCCACGATCGAAAAGGTAACTCCGCCGGCAAATTCGCATTTTTGTGATTCGTTTCTTCGAAGCACAGCATTCGCTGGTGGACTTCAGCTTCCGCATTTAGCATGGGCAGCTTTTCTTGAAAATCACACCACACACAGCCAATGTGTGTCTGCACGTGGACCAGTAATTACAGATCGATCCGACCATAGGCGGCCGGCCCACGATCGAAAAGGTAACTCCGCCGGCAAATTCGCATTTTTGTGATTCGTTTCTTCGAAGCACACCATTCGCTGGTGGACTTCAGCTTCCGCATTTAGCATGGGCAACTTTTCTTGAAAATCACACCACACACAGGCAATGAGGGTCTGCACATGTACGAGTAATTACAAATCGATCCGACCACGGGCGGCCGGCCACGATCGAAAAGGTAACTCCGCCGGCAAATTCGCATTTTTGTGATTCGTTTCTTCGAAGCACACCATTCGCTGGTGGACTTCAGCTTCCTCATTTAGCATGGGCAGCTTTTCTTGAAAATCACACCACACACAGCCAATGAGTGTCTGCACATATACCAGTAATTACAGATCGATCCGACCACGGGCGGCCGGCCCACGATCGAAAAGGTAACTCCGCCGGCAAATTCGCATTTTTGTGATTCGTTTCTTCGAAGCACACCATTCGCTGGTGGACTTCAGCTTCCGCATTTAGCATGGGCAACGTTTCTTGAAAATCACACCACACACAGTCAATGAGTGTCTGCACATGGACCAGTAATTACAGATCGATCCGACCACGGGCGGCCGGCCCGCGATTGAAAAGGTAACTCCGCCGGCAAATCGTCATTTTTGGATTCGTTTTCTTCGAAGCACACCATTCGCCGGCGGACTTTGTTGACGTTTAACACGGTTTGGTTCCACAGCCACAACTATTGATGTTACGGAGCTATCTTGCTGAAATTCACGCCGCACATAGCCAATGAGTGTCTGCACATGTACCAGTAATTACAGATCGATCCGACCACGGGCGGCCGGCCCGCGATTGAAAAGGTAACTCCGCCGGCAAATCGTCATTTTTGGATTCGTTTTCTTCGAAGCACACCATTCGCCGGCGGACTTTGTTGACGTTTAACACGGTTTGGTTCCACAGCCACAACTATTGATTTTACGGAGATATCTTGCTGAAATTCACGCCGCACATAGCCAATGAGTGTCTGCACATGTACCAGTAATTACAGATCGATCCGACCACGGGCGGCCGGCCCGCGATTGAAAAGGTAACTCCGCCGGCAAATCGTCATTTTTGGATTCGTTTTCTTCGAAGCACACCATTCGCCGGCGGACTTTGTTGACGTTTAACACGGTTTGGTTCCACAGCCACAACTATTGATTTTACGGAGATATCTTGCTGAAATTCACGCCACACATAGCCAATGTGTGTCTGCACATGTACCAGTAATTACAGATCGATCCGATCACGGGCGGCCGGCCCGCGATTGAAAAGGTAACTCCGCCGGCAAATCGTCATTTTTGGATTCGTTTTCTTCGAAGCACACCATTCGCCGGCGGACTTTGTTGACGTTTAACACGGTTTGGTTCCACAGCCACAACTATTGATGTTACGGAGATATCTTGCTGAAATTCACGCCGCACATAGCCAATGAGTGTCTGCACATGTACCAGTAATTACAGATCGATCCGACCACGGGCGGCCGGCCCGCGATTGAAAAGGTAACTCCGCCGGCAAATCGTCATTTTTGGATTCGTTTTCTTCGAAGCACACCATTCGCCGGCGGACTTTGTTGACGTTTAACACGGTTTGGTTCCACAGCCACAACTATTGATTTTACGGAGATATCTTGCTGAAATTCACGCCGCACATAGCCAATGAGGGTCTGCACATGTACCAGTAATTACAGATCGATCCGACCACGGGCGGCCGGCCCGCGATTGAAAAGGTAACTCCGCCGGCAAATCGTCATTTTTGGATTCGTTTTCTTCGAAGAACACCATTCGCCGGCGGACTTTGTTGACGTTTAACACGGTTTGGTTCCACAGCCACAACTATTGATTTTACGGAGATATCTTGCTGAAATTCACGCCGCACATAGCCAATGAGTGTCTGCACATGTACCAGTAATTACAGATCGATCCGACCACGGGCGGCCGGCCCGCGATTGAAAAGGTAACTCCGCCGGCAAATCGTCATTTTTGGATTCGTTTTCTTCGAAGCACACCATTCGCCGGCGGACTTTGTTGACGTTTAACACGGTTTGGTTCCACAGCCACAACTATTGATTTTACGGAGATATCTTGCTGAAATTCACGCCACACATAGCCAATGTGTGTCTGCACATGTACCAGTAATTACAGATCGATCCGATCACGGGCGGCCGGCCCGCGATTGAAAAGGTAACTCCGCCGGCAAATCGTCATTTTTGGATTCGTTTTCTTCGAAGCACACCATTCGCCGGCGGACTTTGTTGACGTTTAACACGGTTTGGTTCCACAGCCACAACTATTGATTTTACGGAGATATCTTGCTGAAATTCACGCCACACATAGCCAATGAGTGTCTGCACATGTACCAGTAATTACAGATCGATCCGACCACGGGCGGCCGGCCCGCGATTGAAAAGGTAACTCCGCCGGCAAATCGTCATTTTTGGATTCGTTTTCTTCGAAGCACACCATTCGCCGGCGGACTTTGTTGACGTTTAACACGGTTTGGTTCCACAGCCACAACTATTGAATTTACGGAGATATCTTGCTGAAATTCACGCCACACATAGCCAATGAGTGTCTGCACATGTACCAGTAATTACAGATCGATCCGAGCACGGGCGGCCGGCCCGCGATTGAAAAGGTAACTCCGCCGGCAAATCGTCATTTTTGGATTCGTTTTCTTCGAAGCACACCATTCGCCGGCGGACTTCAGCTTCCGCATTTAGCATGGGCAGCTTTTCTTGAAAATCACACCACACACAGCAAATGTGTGTCTGCACATTGACCAGTAATTACAGATCGATCCGACCACAGGCGGCCGGCCCACGATCGAAAAGGTAACTCCGCCGGCAAATTCGCATTTTTGTGATTCGTTTCTTCGAAGCACAGCATTCGCTGGTGGACTTCAGCTTCCGCATTTAGCATGGGCAGCTTTTCTTGAAAATCACACCACACACAGCCAATGTGTGTCTGCACGTGGACCAGTAATTACAGATCGATCCGACCATAGGCGGCCGGCCCACGATCGAAAAGGTAACTCCGCCGGCAAATTCGCATTTTTGTGATTCGTTTCTTCGAAGCACACCATTCGCTGGTGGACTTCAGCTTCCGCATTTAGCATGGGCAACTTTTCTTGAAAATCACACCACACACAGGCAATGAGTGTCTGCACATGTACGAGTAATTACAAATCGATCCGACCACGGGCGGCCGGCCACGATCGAAAAGGTAACTCCGCCGGCAAATTCGCATTTTTGTGATTCGTTTCTTCGAAGCACACCATTCGCTGGTGGACTTCAGCTTCCTCATTTAGCATGGGCAGCTTTTCTTGAAAATCACACCACACACAGCCAATGAGTGTCTGCACAGATACCAGTAATTACAGATCGATCCGACCACGGGCGGCCGGCCCACGATCGAAAAGGTAACTCCGCCGGCAAATTCGCATTTTTGTGATTCGTTTCTTCGAAGCACACCATTCGCTGGTGGACTTCAGCTTCCGCATTTAGCATGGGCAACGTTTCTTGAAAATCACACCACACACAGTCAATGAGTGTCTGCACATGGACCAGTAATTACAGATCGATCCGACCACGGGCGGCCGGCCCGCGATTGAAAAGGTAACTCCGCCGGCAAATCGTCATTTTTGGATTCGTTTTCTTCGAAGCACACCATTCGCCGGCGGACTTTGTTGACGTTTAACACGGTTTGGTTCCACAGCCACAACTATTGATGTTACGGAGCTATCTTGCTGAAATTCACGCCGCACATAGCCAATGAGTGTCTGCACATGTACCAGTAATTACAGATCGATCCGACCACGGGCGGCCGGCCCGCGATTGAAAAGGTAACTCCGCCGGCAAATCGTCATTTTTGGATTCGTTTTCTTCGAAGCACACCATTCGCCGGCGGACTTTGTTGACGTTTAACACGGTTTGGTTCCACAGCCACAACTATTGATTTTACGGAGATATCTTGCTGAAATTCACGCCGCACATAGCCAATGAGTGTCTGCACATGTACCAGTAATTACAGATCGATCCGACCACGGGCGGCCGGCCCGCGATTGAAAAGGTAACTCCGCCGGCAAATCGTCATTTTTGGATTCGTTTTCTTCGAAGCACACCATTCGCCGGCGGACTTTGTTGACGTTTAACACGGTTTGGTTCCACAGCCACAACTATTGATTTTACGGAGATATCTTGCTGAAATTCACGCCACACATAGCCAATGTGTGTCTGCACATGTACCAGTAATTACAGATCGATCCGATCACGGGCGGCCGGCCCGCGATTGAAAAGGTAACTCCGCCGGCAAATCGTCATTTTTGGATTCGTTTTCTTCGAAGCACACCATTCGCCGGCGGACTTTGTTGACGTTTAACACGGTTTGGTTCCACAGCCACAACTATTGATTTTACGGAGATATCTTGCTGAAATTCACGCCACACATAGCCAATGAGTGTCTGCACATGTACCAGTAATTACAGATCGATCCGACCACGGGCGGCCGGCCCGCGATTGAAAAGGTAACTCCGCAGGCAAATCGTCATATTTGGATTCGTTTTCTTCGAAGCACACCATTCGCCGGCGGACTTTGTTGACGTTTAACACGGTTTGGTTCCACAGCCACAACTATTGATTTTACGGAGATATCTTGCTGAAATTCACGCCGCACATAGCCAATGAGGGTCTGCACATGTACCAGTAATTACAGATCGATCCGACCACGGGCGGCCGGCCCGCGATTGAAAAGGTAACTCCGCCGGCAAATCGTCATTTTTGGATTCGTTTTCTTCGAAGCACACCATTCGCCGGCGGACTTTGTTGACGTTTAACACGGTTTGGTTCCACAGCCACAACTATTGATTTGACGGAGATATCTTGCTGAAATTCACGCCGCACATAGCCAATGAGTGTCTGCACATGTACCAGTAATTACAGATCGATCCGACCACGGGCGGCCGGCCCGCGATTGAAAAGGTAACTCCGCCGGCAAATCGTCATTTTTGGATTCGTTTTCTTCGAAGCACACCATTCGCCGGCGGACTTTGTTGACGTTTAACACGGTTTGGTTCCACAGCCACAACTATTGATTTTACGGAGATATCTTGCTGAAATTCACGCCACACATAGCCAATGTGTGTCTGCACATGTACCAGTAATTACAGATCGATCCGATCACGGGCGGCCGGCCCGCGATTGAAAAGGTAACTCCGCCGGCAAATCGTCATTTTTGGATTCGTTTTCTTCGAAGCACACCATTCGCCGGCGGACTTTGTTGACGTTTAACACGGTTTGGTTCCACAGCCACAACTATTGATTTTACGGAGATATCTTGCTGAAATTCACGCCACACATAGCCAATGAGTGTCTGCACATGTACCAGTAATTACAGATCGATCCGACCACGGGCGGCCGGCCCGCGATTGAAAAGGTAACTCCGCCGGCAAATCGTCATTTTTGGATTCGTTTTCTTCGAAGCACACCATTCGCCGGCGGACTTTGTTGACGTTTAACACGGTTTGGTTCCACAGCCACAACTATTGAATTTACGGAGATATCTTGCTGAAATTCACGCCACACATAGCCAATGAGTGTCTGCACATGTACCAGTAATTACAGATCGATCCGAGCACGGGCGGCCGGCCCGCGATTGAAAAGGTAACTCCGCCGGCAAATCGTCATTTTTGGATTCGTTTTCTTCGAAGCACACCATTCGCCGGCGGACTTCAGCTTCCGCATTTAGCATGGGCAGCTTTTCTTGAAAATCACACCACACACAGCAAATGTGTGTCTGCACATGGACCAGTAATTACAGATCGATCCGACCACAGGCGGCCGGCCCACGATCGAAAAGGTAACTCCGCCGGCAAATTAGCATTTTTGTGATTCGTTTCTTCGAAGCACAGCATTCGCTGGTGGACTTCAGCTTCCGCATTTAGCATGGGCAGCTTTTCTTGAAAATCACACCACACACAGCCAATGTGTGTCTGCACGTGGACCAGTAATTACAGATCGATCCGACCATAGGCGGCCGGCCCACGATCGAAAAGGTAACTCCGCCGGCAAATTCGCATTTTTGTGATTCGTTTCTTCGAAGCACACCATTCGCTGGTGGACTTCAGCTTCCGCATTTAGCATGGGCAACTTTTCTTGAAAATCACACCACACACAGGCAATGAGTGTCTGCACATGTACGAGTAATTACAAATCGATCCGACCACGGGCGGCCGGCCACGATCGAAAAGGTAACTCCGCCGGCAAATTCGCATTTTTGTGATTCGTTTCTTCGAAGCACACCATTCGCTGGTGGACTTCAGCTTCCTCATTTAGCATGGGCAGCTTTTCTTGAAAATCACACCACACACAGCCAATGAGTGTCTGCACATATACCAGTAATTACAGATCGATCCGACCACGGGCGGCCGGCCCACGATCGAAAAGGTAACTCCGCCGGCAAATTCGCATTTTTGTGATTCGTTTCTTCGAAGCACACCATTCGCTGGTGGACTTCAGCTTCCGCATTTAGCATGGGCAACGTTTCTTGAAAATCACACCACACACAGTCAATGAGTGTCTGCACATGGACCAGTAATTACAGATCGATCCGACCACGGGCGGCCGGCCCGCGATTGAAAAGGTAACTCCGCCGGCAAATCGTCATTTTTGGATTCGTTTTCTTCGAAGCACACCATTCGCCGGCGGACTTTGTTGACGTTTAACACGGTTTGGTTCCACAGCCACAACTATTGATGTTACGGAGCTATCTTGCTGAAATTCACGCCGCACATAGCCAATGAGTGTCTGCACATGTACCAGTAATTACAGATCGATCCGACCACGGGCGGCCGGCCCGCGATTGAAAAGGTAACTCCGCCGGCAAATCGTCATTTTTGGATTCGTTTTCTTCGAAGCACACCATTCGCCGGCGGACTTTGTTGACGTTTAACACGGTTTGGTTCCACAGCCACAACTATTGATTTTACGGAGATATCTTGCTGAAATTCACGCCACACATAGCCAATGTGTGTCTGCACATGTACCAGTAATTACAGATCGATCCGATCACGGGCGGCCGGCCCGCGATTGAAAAGGTAACTCCGCCGGCAAATCGTCATTTTTGGATTCGTTTTCTTCGAAGCACACCATTCGCCGGCGGACTTTGTTGACGTTTAACACGGTTTGGTTCCACAGCCACAACTATTGATTTTACGGAGATATCTTGCTGAAATTCACGCCACACATAGCCAATGAGTGTCTGCACATGTACCAGTAATTACAGATCGATCCGACCACGGGCGGCCGGCCCGCGATTGAAAAGGTAACTCCGCAGGCAAATCGTCATATTTGGATTCGTTTTCTTCGAAGCACACCATTCGCCGGCGGACTTTGTTGACGTTTAACACGGTTTGGTTCCACAGCCACAACTATTGAATTTACGGAGATATCTTGCTGAAACTCACGCCACCCATAGCCAATGAGTGTCTGCACATGTATCAGTAATTACAGATCGATCCGACCACAGGCGGCCGGCCCACGATCGAAAAGGTAACTCCGCCGGCAAATTCGCATTTTTGTGATTCGTTTCTTCGAAGCACACCATTCGCTGGTGGACTTCAGCTTCCGCATTTAGCATGGGCAGCTTTTCTGGAAAATCACACCACACACAGTCAATGAGTGTCTGCACATGTACCAGTAATTACAGATCGATCCGACCACGGGCGGCCGGCCCACGATCGAAAAGGTAACTCCGCCGGCAAATTCGCATTTTTGTGATTCGTTTCTTCGAAGCACACCATTCGCCGGCGGACTTTGTTGACGTTTAACACGGTTTGGTTCCACAGCCACAACTATTGATTTTACGGAGATATCTTGCTGAAATTCACGCCGCACATAGCCAATGAGTGTCTGCACATGTACCAGTAATTATAGATCGATCCGACCACGGGCGGCCGGCCCGCGATTGAAAAGGTAACTCCGCCGGCAAATCGTCATTTTTGGATTCGTTTTCTTCGAAGCACACCATTCGCCGGCGGACTTTGTTGACGTTTAACACGGTTTGGTTCCACAGCCACAACTATTGAATTTACGGAGATATCTTGCTGAAATTCACGCCACACATAGCCAATGAGTGTCTGCACATGTACCAGTAATTACAGATCGATCCGAGCACGGGCGGCCGGCCCGCGATTGAAAAGGTAACTCCGCCGGCAAATCGTCATTTTTGGATTCGTTTTCTTCGAAGCACACCATTCGCCGGCGGACTTCAGCTTCCGCATTTAGCATGGGCAGCTTTTCTTGAAAATCACACCACACACAGCAAATGTGTGTCTGCACATGGACCAGTAATTACAGATCGATCCGACCACAGGCGGCCGGCCCACGATCGAAAAGGTAACTCCGCCGGCAAATTCGCATTTTTGTGATTCGTTTCTTCGAAGCACACCATTCGCTGGTGGACTTCAGCTTCCGCATTTAGCATGGGCAGCTTTTTTTGCAAATCACACCACACACGGCAAATGTGTGTCTGCACATGGACCAGTAATTACAGATCGATCCGACCAGAGGCGGCCGGCCCACGATCGAAAAGGTAACTCCGCCGGCAAATTCGCATTTTTGTGATTCGTTTCTTCGAAGCACACCATTCGCTGGTGGACTTCAGCTTCCGCATTTAGCATGGGCAACTTTTCTTGAAAATCACACCACACACAGTCAATGAGTGTCTGCACATGGACCAGTAATTACAGATCGATCCGACCACGGGCGGCCGGCCCGCGATTGAAAAGGTAACTCCGCCGGCAAATCGTCATTTTTGGATTCGTTTTCTTCGAAGCACACCATTCGCCGGCGGACTTTGTTGACGTTTAACACGGTTTGGTTCCACAGCCACAACTATTGATGTTACGGAGCTATCTTGCTGAAATTCACGCCGCACATAGCCAATGAGTGTCTGCACATGTACCAGTAATTACAGATCGATCCGATCACGGGCGGCCGGCCCGCGATTGAAAAGGTAACTCCGCCGGCAAATCGTCATTTTTGGATTCGTTTTCTTCGAAGCACACCATTCGCCGGCGGACTTTGTTGACGTTTAACACGGTTTGGTTCCACAGCCACAACTATTGATTTTACGGAGATATCTTGCTGAAATTCACGCCGCACATAGCCAATGAGTGTCTGCACATGTACCAGTAATTACAGATCGATCCGACCACGGGCGGCCGGCCCGCGATTGAAAAGGTAACTCCGCCGGCAAATCGTCATTTTTGGATTCGTTTTCTTCGAAGCACACCATTCGCCGGCGGACTTTGTTGACGTTTAACACGGTTTGGTTCCACAGCCACAACTATTGATTTTACGGAGATATCTTGCTGAAATTCACGCCACACATAGCCAATGTGTGTCTGCACATGTACCAGTAATTACAGATCGATCCGATCACGGGCGGCCGGCCCGCGATTGAAAAGGTAACTCCGCCGGCAAATCGTCATTTTTGGATTCGTTTTCTTCGAAGCACACCATTCGCCGGCGGACTTTGTTGACGTTTAACACGGTTTGGTTCCACAGCCACAACTATTGAATTTACGGAGATATCTTGCTGAAACTCACGCCACCCATAGCCAATGAGTGTCTGCACATGTACCAGTAATTACAGATCGATCCGACCACAGGCGGCCGGCCCACGATCGAAAAGGTAACTCCGCCGGCAAATTCGCATTTTTGTGATTCGTTTCTTCGAAGCACACCATTCGCTGGTGGACTTCAGCTTCCGCATTTAGCATGGGCAGCTTTTCTGGAAAATCACACCACACACAGTCAATGAGTGTCTGCACATGTACCAGTAATTACAGATCGATCCGACCACGGGCGGCCGGCCCACGATCGAAAAGGTAACTCCGCCGGCAAATTCGCATTTTTGTGATTCGTTTCTTCGAAGCACACCATTCGCCGGCGGACTTTGTTGACGTTTAACACGGTTTGGTTCCACAGCCACAACTATTGATTTTACGGAGATATCTTGCTGAAATTCACGCCGCACATAGCCAATGAGTGTCTGCACATGTACCAGTAATTATAGATCGATCCGACCACGGGCGGCCGGCCCGCGATTGAAAAGGTAACTCCGCCGGCAAATCGTCATTTTTGGATTCGTTTTCTTCGAAGCACACCATTCGCCGGCGGACTTCAGCTTCCGCATTTAGCATGGGCAGCTTTTCTTGAAAATCACACCACACACAGCAAATGTGTGTCTGCACATGGACCAGTAATTACAGATCGATCCGACCACAGGCGGCCGGCCCACGATCGAAAAGGTAACTCCGCCGGCAAATTCGCATTTTTGTGATTCGTTTCTTCGAAGCACACCATTCGCTGGTGGACTTCAGCTTCCGCATTTAGCATGGGCAGCTTTTTTTGCAAATCACACCACACACGGCAAATGTGTGTCTGCACATGGACCAGTAATTACAGATCGATCCGACCAGAGGCGGCCGGCCCACGATCGAAAAGGTAACTCCGCCGGCAAATTCGCATTTTTGTGATTCGTTTCTTCGAAGCACACCATTCGCTGGTGGACTTCAGCTTCCGCATTTAGCATGGGCAACTTTTCTTGAAAATCACACCACACACAGTCAATGAGTGTCTGCACATGGACCAGTAATTACAGATCGATCCGACCACGGGCGGCCGGCCCGCGATTGAAAAGGTAACTCCGCCGGCAAATCGTCATTTTTGGATTCGTTTTCTTCGAAGCACACCATTCGCCGGCGGACTTTGTTGACGTTTAACACGGTTTGGTTCCACAGCCACAACTATTGATGTTACGGAGCTATCTTGCTGAAATTCACGCCGCACATAGCCAATGAGTGTCTGCACATGTACCAGTAATTACAGATCGATCCGATCACGGGCGGCCGGCCCGCGATTGAAAAGGTAACTCCGCCGGCAAATCGTCATTTTTGGATTCGTTTTCTTCGAAGCACACCATTCGCCGGCGGACTTTGTTGACGTTTAACACGGTTTGGTTCCACAGCCACAACTATTGATTTTACGGAGATATCTTGCTGAAATTCACGCCGCACATAGCCAATGAGTGTCTGCACATGTACCAGTAATTACAGATCGATCCGACCACAGGCGGCCGGCCCACGATCGAAAAGGTAACTCCGCCGGCAAATTCGCATTTTTGTGATTCGTTTCTTCGAAGCACACCATTCGCTGGTGGACTTCAGCTTCCGCATTTAGCATGGGCAGCTTTTCTGGAAAATCACACCACACACAGTCAATGAGTGTCTGCACATGTACCAGTAATTACAGATCGATCCGACCACGGGCGGCCGGCCCACGATCGAAAAGGTAACTCCGCCGGCAAATTCGCATTTTTGTGATTCGTTTCTTCGAAGCACACCATTCGCTGGTGGACTTCAGCTTCCGCATTTAGCATGGGCAACTTTTCTTGAAAATCACACCACACACAGGCAATGAGTGTCTGCACATGTACCAGTAATTACAAATCGATCCGACCACGGGCGGCCGGCCACGATCGAAAAGGTAACTCCGCCGGCAAATTCGCATTTTTGTGATTCGTTTCTTCGAAGCACACCATTCGCTGATGGACTTCAGCTTCCGCATTTAGCATGGGCAGCTTTTCTTGAACATCACACCACACACAGCCAATGAGTGTCTGCACATATAGCAGTAATTACAGATCGATCCGACCACGGGCGGCCGGCCCACGATCGAAAAGGTAACTCCGCCGGCAAATTCGCATTTTTGTGATTCGTTTCTTCGAAGCACACCATTCGCTGGTGGACTTCAGCTTCCTCATTTAGCATGGGCAGCTTTTCTTGAAAATCACACCACACACAGCAAATTTGTGTTTGCACATGGACCAGTAATTACAGATCGATCCGACCATAGGCGGCCGGCCCACGATCGAAAAGGTAACTCCGCCGGCAAATTCGCATTTTTGTGATTCGTTTCTTCGAAGCACACCATTCGCTGGTGGACTTCAGCTTCCGCATTTAGCATGGGCAACCTTTCTTGAAAATGACACCACACACAGGCAATGAGTGTCTGCACATGTACCAGTAATTACAAATCGATCCGACCACGGGCGGCCGGCCAGGATCGAAAAGGTAACTCCGCCGGCAAATTCGCATTTTTGTGATTCGTTTCTTCGAAGCACACCATTCGCTGGTGGACTTCAGCTTCCTCATTTAGCATGGGCAGCTTTTCTTGAACATCACACCACACACAGCCAATGAGTGTCTGCACATATACCAGTAATTACAGATCGATCCGACCACGGGCGGCCAGCCCACGATCGAAAAGGTAACTCCGCCGGCAAATTCGCATTTTTGTGATTCGTTTCTTCGAAGCACACCATTCGCTGGTGGACTTCAGCTTCCGCATTTAGCATGGGCAACTTTTCTTGAAAATCACACCACACACAGGCAATGAGTGTCTGCACATGTACGAGTAATTACAAATCGATCCGACCACGGGCGGCCGGCCACGATCGAAAAGGTAACTCCGCCGGCAAATTCGCATTTTTGTGATTCGTTTCTTCGAAGCACACCATTCGCTGGTGGACTTCAGCTTCCGCATTTAGCATGGGCAGCTTTTTTTGCAAATCACACCACACACGGCAAATGTGTGTCTGCACATGGACCAGTAATTACAGATCGATCCGACCAGAGGCGGCCGGCCCACGATCGAAAAGGTAACTCCGCCGGCAAATTCGCATTTTTGTGATTCGTTTCTTCGAAGCACACCATTCGCTGGTGGACTTCAGCTTCCGCATTTAGCATGGGCAACTTTTCTTGAAAATCACACCACACACAGTCAATGAGTGTCTGCACATGGACCAGTAATTACAGATCGATCCGACCACGGGCGGCCGGCCCGCGATTGAAAAGGTAACTCCGCCGGCAAATCGTCATTTTTGGATTCGTTTTCTTCGAAGCACACCATTCGCCGGCGGACTTTGTTGACGTTTAACACGGTTTGGTTCCACAGCCACAACTATTGATGTTACGGAGCTATCTTGCTGAAATTCACGCCGCACATAGCCAATGAGTGTCTGCACATGTACCAGTAACTACAGATCGATCCGATCACGGGCGGCCGGCCCGCGATTGAAAAGGTAACTCCGCCGGCAAATCGTCATTTTTGGATTCGTTTTCTTCGAAGCACACCATTCGCCGGCGGACTTTGTTGACGTTTAACACGGTTTGGTTCCACAGCCACAACTATTGATTTTACGGATATATCTTGGTGAAATTCACGCCGCACATAGCCAATGAGTGTCTGCACATGTACCAGTAATTACAGATCGATCCGACCACGGGCGGCCGGCCCGCGATTGAAAAGGTAACTCCGCCGGCAAATCGTCATTTTTGGATTCGTTTTCTTCGAAGCACACCATTCGCCGGCGGACTTTGTTGACGTTTAACACGGTTTGGTTCCACAGCCACAACTATTGATTTTACGGAGATATCTTGCTGAAATTCACGCCACACATAGCCAATGTGTGTCTGCACATGTACCAGTAATTACAGATCGATCCGATCACGGGCGGCCGGCCCGCGATTGAAAAGGTAACTCCGCCGGCAAATCGTCATTTTTGGATTCGTTTTCTTCGAAGCACACCATTCGCCGGCGGACTTTGTTGACGTTTAACACGGTTTGGTTCCACAGCCACAACTATTGATTTTACGGAGATATCTTGCTGAAATTCACGCCACACATAGCCAATGAGTGTCTGCACATGTACCAGTAATTACAGATCGATCCGACCACGGGCGGCCGGCCCGCGATTGAAAAGGTAACTCCGCAGGCAAATCGTCATATTTGGATTCGTTTTCTTCGAAGCACACCATTCGCCGGCGGACTTTGTTGACGTTTAACACGGTTTGGTTCCACAGCCACAACTATTGATGTTACGGAGATATCTTGCTGAAATTCACGCCGCACATAGCCAATGAGTGTCTGCATATGTACCAGTAATTACAGATCGATCCGACCACGGGCGGCCGGCCCGCGATTGAAAAGGTAACTCCGCCGGCAAATCGTCATTTTTGGATTCGTTTTCTTCGAAGCACACCATTCGCCGGCGGACTTTGTTGACGTTTAACACGGTTTGGTTCCACAGCCACAACTATTGAATTTACGGAGATATCTTGCTGAAACTCACGCCACCCATAGCCAATGAGTGTCTGCACATGTACCAGTAATTACAGATCGATCCGACCACAGGCGGCCGGCCCACGATCGAAAAGGTAACTCCGCCGGCAAATTCGCATTTTTGTGATTCGTTTCTTCGAAGCACACCATTCGCTGGTGGACTTCAGCTTCCGCATTTAGCATGGGCAGCTTTTCTGGAAAATCACACCACACACAGTCAATGAGTGTCTGCACATGTACCAGTAATTACAGATCGATCCGACCACGGGCGGCCGGCCCACGATCGAAAAGGTAACTCCGCCGGCAAATTCGCATTTTTGTGATTCGTTTCTTCGAAGCACACCATTCGCCGGCGGACTTTGTTGACGTTTAACACGGTTTGGTTCCACAGCCACAACTATTGAATTTACGGAGATATCTTGCTGAAATTCACGCCACACATAGCCAATGAGTGTCTGCACATGTACCACTAATTACAGATCGATCCGAGCACGGGCGGCCGGCCCGCGATTGAAAAGGTAACTCCGCCGGCAAATCGTCATTTTTGGATTCGTTTTCTTCGAAGCACACCATTCGCCGGCGGACTTCAGCTTCCGCATTTAGCATGGGCAGCTTTTTTTGCAAATCACACCACACACGGCAAATGTGTGTCTGCACATGGACCAGTAATTACAGATCGATCCGACCACGGGCGGCCGGCCCGCGATTGAAAAGGTAACTCCGCCGGCAAATCGTCATTTTTGGATTCGTTTTCTTCGAAGCACACCATTCGCCGGCGGACTTTGTTGACGTTTAACACGGTTTGGTTCCACAGCCACAACTATTGATGTTACGGAGCTATCTTGCTGAAATTCACGCCGCACATAGCCAATGAGTGTCTGCACATGTACCAGTAATTACAGATCGATCCGATCACGGGCGGCCGGCCCGCGATTGAAAAGGTAACTCCGCCGGCAAATCGTCATTTTTGGATTCGTTTTCTTCGAAGCACACCATTCGCCGGCGGACTTTGTTGACGTTTAACACGGTTTGGTTCCACAGCCACAACTATTGATTTTACGGAGATATCTTGCTGAAATTCACGCCGCACATAGCCAATGAGTGTCTGCACATGTACCAGTAATTACAAATCGATCCGACCACGGGCGGCCGGCCACGATCGAAAAGGTAACTCCGCCGGCAAATTCGCATTTTTGTGATTCGTTTCTTCGAAGCACACCATTCGCTGATGGACTTCAGCTTCCGCATTTAGCATGGGCAGCTTTTCTTGAACATCACACCACACACAGCCAATGAGTGTCTGCACATATAGCAGTAATTACAGATCGATCCGACCACGGGCGGCCGGCCCACGATCGAAAAGGTAACTCCGCCGGCAAATTCGCATTTTTGTGATTCGTTTCTTCGAAGCACACCATTCGCTGGTGGACTTCAGCTTCCGCATTTAGCATGGGCAGCTTTTCTTGAAAATCACACCACACACAGCAAATTTGTGTTTGCACATGGACCAGTAATTACAGATCGATCCGACCATAGGCGGCCGGCCCACGATCGAAAAGGTAACTCCGCCGGCAAATTCGCATTTTTGTGATTCGTTTCTTCGAAGCACACCATTCGCTGGTGGACTTCAGCTTCCGCATTTAGCATGGGCAACTTTTCTTGAAAATCACACCACACACAGGCAATGAGTGTCTGCACATGTACCAGTAATTACAAATCGATCCGACCACGGGCGGCCGGCCAGGATCGAAAAGGTAACTCCGCCGGCAAATTCGCATTTTTGTGATTCGTTTCTTCGAAGCACACCATTCGCTGGTGGACTTCAGCTTCCTCATTTAGCATGGGCAGCTTTTCTTGAACATCACACCACACACAGCCAATGAGTGTCTGCACATATACCAGTAATTACAGATCGATCCGACCACGGGCGGCCAGCCCACGATCGAAAAGGTAACTCCGCCGGCAAATTCGCATTTTTGTGATTCGTTTCTTCGAAGCACACCATTCGCTGGTGGACTTCAGCTTCCGCATTTAGCATGGGCAACTTTTCTTGAAAATCACACCACACACAGGCAATGAGTGTCTGCACATGTACGAGTAATTACAAATCGATCCGACCACGGGCGGCCGGCCACGATCGAAAAGGTAACTCCGCCGGCAAATTCGCATTTTTGTGATTCGTTTCTTCGAAGCACACCATTCGCTGGTGGACTTCAGCTTCCTCATTTAGCATGGGCAGCTTTTCTTGAAAATCACACCACACACAGCCAATGAGTGTCTGCACATATACCAGTAATTACAGATCGATCCGACCACGGGCGGCCGGCCCACGATCGAAAAGGTAACTCCGCCGGCAAATTCGCATTTTTGTGATTCGTTTCTTCGAAGCACACCATTCGCTGGTGGACTTCAGCTTCCGCATTTAGCATGGGCAGCTTTTTTTGCAAATCACACCACACACGGCAAATGTGTGTCTGCACATGGACCAGTAATTACAGATCGATCCGACCAGAGGCGGCCGGCCCACGATCGAAAAGGTAACTCCGCCGGCAAATTCGCATTTTTGTGATTCGTTTCTTCGAAGCACACCATTCGCTGGTGGACTTCAGCTTCCGCATTTAGCATGGGCAACTTTTCTTGAAAATCACACCACACACAGTCAATGAGTGTCTGCACATGGACCAGTAATTACAGATCGATCCGACCACGGGCGGCCGGCCCGCGATTGAAAAGGTAACTCCGCCGGCAAATCGTCATTTTTGGATTCGTTTTCTTCGAAGCACACCATTCGCCGGCGGACTTTGTTGACGTTTAACACGGTTTGGTTCCACAGCCACAACTATTGATGTTACGGAGCTATCTTGCTGAAATTCACGCCGCACATAGCCAATGAGTGTCTGCACATCTACCAGTAATTACAGATCGATCCGATCACGGGCGGCCGGCCCGCGATTGAAAAGGTAACTCCGCCGGCAAATCGTCATTTTTGGATTCGTTTTCTTCGAAGCACACCATTCGCCGGCGGACTTTGTTGACGTTTAACACGGTTTGGTTCCACAGCCACAACTATTGATTTTACGGATATATCTTGGTGAAATTCACGCCGCACATAGCCAATGAGTGTCTGCACATGTACCAGTAATTACAGATCGATCCGACCACGGGCGGCCGGCCCGCGATTGAAAAGGTAACTCCGCCGGCAAATCGTCATTTTTGGATTCGTTTTCTTCGAAGCACACCATTCGCCGGCGGACTTTGTTGACGTTTAACACGGTTTGGTTCCACAGCCACAACTATTGATTTTACGGAGATATCTTGCTGAAATTCACGCCACACATAGCCAATGTGTGTCTGCACATGTACCAGTAATTACAGATCGATCCGATCACGGGCGGCCGGCCCGCGATTGAAAAGGTAACTCCGCCGGCAAATCGTCATTTTTGGATTCGTTTTCTTCGAAGCACACCATTCGCCGGCGGACTTTGTTGACGTTTAACACGGTTTGGTTCCACAGCCACAACTATTGATTTTACGGAGATATCTTGCTGAAATTCACGCCACACATAGCCAATGAGTGTCTGCACATGTACCAGTAATTACAGATCGATCCGACCACGGGCGGCCGGCCCGCGATTGAAAAGGTAACTCCGCCGGCAAATCGTCATATTTGGATTCGTTTTCTTCGAAGCACACCATTCGCCGGCGGACTTTGTTGACGTTTAACACGGTTTGGTTCCACAGCCACAACTATTGATGTTACGGAGATATCTTGCTGAAGTTCACGCCGCACATAGCCAATGAGTGTCTGCACATGTACCAGTAATTACAGATCGATCCGACCACGGGCGGCCGGCCCGCGATTGAAAAGGTAACTCCGCCGGCAAATCGTCATTTTTGGATTCGTTTTCTTCGAAGCACACCATTCGCCGGCGGACTTTGTTGACGTTTAACACGGTTTGGTTCCACAGCCACAACTATTGAATTTACGGAGATATCTTGCTGAAACTCACGCCACCCATAGCCAATGAGTGTCTGCACATGTACCAGTAATTACAGATCGATCCGACCACAGGCGGCCGGCCCACGATCGAAAAGGTAACTCCGCCGGCAAATTCGCATTTTTGTGATTCGTTTCTTCGAAGCACACCATTCGCTGGTGGACTTCAGCTTCCGCATTTAGCATGGGCAGCTTTTCTGGAAAATCACACCACACACAGTCAATGAGTGTCTGCACATGTACCAGTAATTACAGATCGATCCGACCACGGGCGGCCGGCCCACGATCGAAAAGGTAACTCCGCCGGCAAATTCGCATTTTTGTGATTCGTTTCTTCGAAGCACACCATTCGCTGGTGGACTTCAGCTTCCGCATTTAGCATGGGCAACTTTTCTTGAAAATCACACCACACACAGGCAATGAGTGTCTGCACATGTACCAGTAATTACAAATCGATCCGACCACGGGCGGCCGGCCACGATCGAAAAGGTAACTCCGCCGGCAAATTCGCATTTTTGTGATTCGTTTCTTCGAAGCACACCATTCGCTGATGGACTTCAGCTTCCGCATTTAGCATGGGCAGCTTTTCTTGAACATCACACCACACACAGCCAATGAGTGTCTGCACATATAGCAGTAATTACAGATCGATCCGACCACGGGCGGCCGGCCCACGATCGAAAAGGTAACTCCGCCGGCAAATTCGCATTTTTGTGATTCGTTTCTTCGAAGCACACCATTCGCTGGTGGACTTGAGCTTCCGCATTTAGCATGGGCAGCTTTTCTTGAAAATCACACCACACACAGCAAATGTGTGTCTGCACATGGACCAGTAATTACAGATCGATCCGACCATAGGCGGCCGGCCCACGATCGAAAAGGTAACTCCGCCGGCAAATTCGCATTTTTGTGATTCGTTTCTTCGAAGCACACCATTCGCTGGTGGACTTCAGCTTCCGCATTTAGCATGGGCAACTTTTCTTGAAAATCACACCACACACAGGCAATGAGTGTCTGCACATGTACCAGTAATTACAAATCGATCCGACCACGGGCGGCCGGCCAGGATCGAAAAGGTAACTCCGCCGGCAAATTCGCATTTTTGTGATTCGTTTCTTCGAAGCACACCATTCGCTGGTGGACTTCAGCTTCCTCATTTAGCATGGGCAGCTTTTCTTGAACATCACACCACACACAGCCAATGAGTGTCTGCACATATACCAGTAATTACAGATCGATCCGACCACGGGCGGCCAGCCCACGATCGAAAAGGTAACTCCGCCGGCAAATTCGCATTTTTGTGATTCGTTTCTTCGAAGCACACCATTCGCTGGTGGACTTCAGCTTCCGCATTTAGCATGGGCAACTTTTCTTGAAAATCACACCACACACAGGCAATGAGTGTCTGCACATGGACCAGTAATTACAGATCGATCCGACCAAAGGCGGCGGGCCCACGATCGAAAAGGTAACTCCGCCGGTAAATAGTCATTTTTGTGATTCGTTTTCTTCGAAGCACACCATTCGCCGCCGGACTTCAGCTTCCTCATTTAGCATGGGCAGTTTTTCTTGAAAATCACACCACACACAGCAAATCTGTGTCTGCACATATGCCAGTAATTACAGATCGATCCGACCACAGGCGGCCGGCCCACGATCGAAAAGGTAACTCCGCCGGTAAATAGGCATTTTTGTGATTCGTTTCTTCGAAGCACACCATTAACTGGTGGACTTCAGCTTCCGCATTTAGCATGGGCAGCTTTTCTTGAAAATCACAACACACACAGCCAATGAGTGTCTGCACATATACCAGTAATTACAGATCGATCCGCCCACGGGCGGCCGGCCCACGATCGAAAAGGTAACTCCGCCGGCAAATTCGCATTTTTGTGATTCGTTTCTTCGAAGCACACCATTCGCTGGTGGACTTCAGCTTCCGCATTTAGCATGGGCAGCTTTTCTTGAAAATCACACCACACACAGCAAATGTGTGTTTGCACATGGACCAGTAATTACAGATCGATCCGACCATAGGCGGCCGGCCCACGATCGAAAAGGTAACTCCGCCGGCAAATTCGCATTTTTGTGATTCGTTTCTTCGAAGCACACCATTCGCTGGTGGACTTCAGCTTCCGCATTTAGCATGGGCAGCTTTTCTTGAAAATCACACCACACACAGCAAATTTGTGTTTGCACATGGACCAGTAATTACAGATCGATCCGACCATAGGCGGCCGGCCCACGATCGAAAAGGTAACTCCGCCGGCAAATTCGCATTTTTGTGATTCGTTTCTTCGAAGCACACCATTCGCTGGTGGACTTCAGCTTCCGCATTTAGCATGGGCAACTTTTCTTCAAAATCACACCACACACAGGCAATGAGTGTCTGCACATGTACCAGTAATTACAAATCGATCCGACCACGGGCGGCCGGCCACGATCGAAAAGGTAACTCCGCCGGCAAATTCGCATTTTTGTGATTCGTTTCTTCGAAGCACACCATTCGCTGGTGGACTTCAGCTTCCTCATTTAGCATGGGCAGCTTTTCTTGAACATCACACCACACACAGCCAATGAGTGTCTGCACATATACCAGTAATTACAGATCGATCCGACCACGGGCGGCCGGCCCACGATCGAAAAGGTAACTCCGCCGGCAAATTCGCATTTTTGTGATTCGTTTCTTCGAAGCACACCATTCGCTGGTGGACTTCAGCTTCCGCATTTAGCATGGGCAACTTTTCTTGAAAATCACACCACACACAGGCAATGAGTGTCTGCACATGTACCAGTAATTACAAATCGATCCGACCACGGGCGGCCGGCCACGATCGAAAAGGTAACTCCGCCGGCAAATTCGCATTTTTGTGATTCGTTTCTTCGAAGCACACCATTCGCTGTTGGAATTCAGCTTCCTCATTTAGCATGGGCAGCTTTTCTTGAAAATCACACCATACACAGCCAATGAGTGTATGCACATATACCAGTAATTACAGATCGATCCGACCACGGGCGGCCGGCCCACGATCGAAAAGGTAACTCCGCCGGCAAATTCGCATTTTTGTGATTCGTTTCTTCGAAGCACACCATTCGCTGGTGGACTTCAGCTTCCGCATTTAGCATGGGCAGCTTTTCTTGAACATCACACCACACACAGCCAATGAGTGTCTCCACATATACCAGTAATTACAGATCGATCCGACCACGGGCGGCCGGCCCACGATCGAAAAGGTAACTCCGCCGGCAAATTCGCATTTTTGTGATTCGTTTCTTCGAAGCACACCATTCGCTGGTAGACTTCAGCTTCCGCATTTAGCATGGGCAGCGTTTCTTGAAAATCACACCACACACAGTCAATGAGTGTCTGCACATATACCAGTAATTACAGATCGATCCGACCAGAGGCGGCCGGCCCACGATCGAAAAGGTAACTCCGCCGGTAAATAGTCATTTTTGTGATTCGTTTTCTTCGAAGCACACCATTCGCCACCGGACTTCAGCTTCCTCATTTAGCATGGGCAGTTTTTCTTGAACATCACACCACACACAGCCAATGAGTGTCTGCACATATACCAGTAATTACAGATCGATCCGACCACGGGCGGCCGGCCCACGATCGAAAAGGTAACTCCGCCGGCAAATTCGCATTTTTGTGATTCGTTTCTTCGAAGCACACCATTCGCTGGTGGACTTCAGCTTCCGCATTTAGCATGGGCAGCTTTTCTTGAAAATCACACCACACACAGCAAATGTGTGTCTGCACATGGACCAGTAATTACAGATCGATCCGACCATAGGCGGCCGGCCCACGATCGAAAAGGTAACTCCGCCGGCAAATTCGCATTTTTGTGATTCGTTTCTTCGAAGCACACCATTCGCTGGTGGACTTCAGCTTCCGCATTTAGCATGGGCAGCTTTTCTTGAAAATCACACCACACACAGCAAATTTGTGTTTGCACATGGACCAGTAATTACAGATCGATCCGACCATAGGCGGCCGGCCCACGATCGAAAAGGTAACTCCGCCGGCAAATTCGCATTTTTGTGATTCGTTTCTTCGAAGCACACCATTCGCTGGTGGACTTCAGCTTCCGCATTTAGCATGGGCAACTTTTCTTGAAAATCACACCACACACAGGCAATGAGTGTCTGCACATGTACCAGTAATTACAAATCGATCCGACCACGGGCGGCCGGCCACGATCGAAAAGGTAACTCCGCCGGCAAATTCGCATTTTTGTGATTCGTTTCTTCGAAGCACACCATTCGCTGGTGGACTTCAGCTTCCTCATTTAGCATGGGCAGCTTTTCTTGAACATCACACCACACACAGCCAATGAGTGTCTGCACATATACCAGTAATTACAGATCGATCCGACCACGGGCGGCCGGCCCACGATCGAAAAGGTAACTCCGCCGGCAAATTCGCATTTTTGTGATTCGTTTCTTCGAAGCACACCATTCGCTGGTGGACTTCAGCTTCCGCATTTAGCATGGGCAGCTTTTCTTGAACATCACACCACACACAGTCAATGAGTGTCTGCACATATACCACTAATTACAGATCGATCCGACCAGAGGCGGCCGGCCCACGATCGAAAAGGTAACTCCGCCGGTAAATAGTCATTTTTGTGATTCGTTTTCTTCGAAGCACACCATTCGCCACCGGACTTCAGCTTCCTCATTTAGCATGGGCAGTTTTTCTTGAACATCACACCACACACAGCCAATGAGTGTCTGCACATATACCAGTAATTACAGATCGATCCGACCACGGGCGGCCGGCCCACGATCGAAAAGGTAACTCCGCCGGCAAATTCGCATTTTTGTGATTCGTTTCTTCGAAGCACACCATTCGCTGGTGGACTTCAGCTTCCGCATTTAGCATGGGCAGCTTTTCTTGAAAATCACACCACACACAGCAAATGTGTGTCTGCACATGGACCAGTAATTACAGATCGATCCGACCACGGGCGGCCGGCCCACGATCGAAAAGGTAACTCCGCCGGCAAATTCGCATTTTTGTGATTCGTTTCTTCGAAGCACACCATTCGCTGGTGGACTTCAGCTTCCGCATTTAGCATGGGCAGCTTTTCTTGAACATCACACCACACACAGCCAATGAGTGTCTCCACATATACCAGTAATTACAGATCGATCCGACCACGGGCGGCCGGCCCACGATCGAAAAGGTAACTCCGCCGGCAAATTCGCATTTTTGTGATTCGTTTCTTCGAAGCACACCATTCGCTGGTGGACTTCAGCTTCCGCATTTAGCATGGGCAACGTTTCGTGAAAATCACACCACACAGAGCAAATGTGTGTCTGCACATGGACCAGTAATTACAGATCGATCCGACCACAGGCGGCCGGCCCACGATCGAAAAGGTAACTCCGCCGGTAAATAGTCATTTTTGTGATTCGTTTTCTTCGAAGCACACCATTCGCCGCCGGACTTCAGCTTCCTCATTTAGCATGGGTAGTTTTTCTTGAAAATCACACCACACACCGGCAATGAGTGTCTGCACATGCACCAGTAATTACAAATCGATCCGACCACGGGCGGCCGGCCACGATCGAAAAGGTAACTCCGCCGGCAAATTCGCATTTTTGTGATTCGTTTCTTCGAAGCACACCATTCGCTGGTGGACTTCAGCTTCCGCATTTAGCATGGGCAACTTTTCTTGAAAATCACACCACACACAGGCAATGAGTGTCTGCACATGTACCAGTAATTACAAATCGATCCGACCACGGGCGGCCGGCCACGATCGAAAAGGTAACTCCGCCGGCAAATTCGCATTTTTGTGATTCGTTTCTTCGAAGCACACCATTCGCTGGTGGACTTCAGCTTCCTCATTTAGCATGGGCAGCTTTTCTTGAACATCACACCACACACAGCCAATGAGTGTCTGCACATATACCAGTAATTACAGATCGATCCGACCACGGGCGGCCGGCCCACGATCGAAAAGGTAACTCCGCCGGCAAATTCGCATTTTTGTGATTCGTTTCTTCGAAGCACACCATTCGCTGGTGGACTTCAGCTTCCGCATTTAGCATGGGCAGCTTTTCTTGAACATCACACCACACACAGCCAATGAGTGTCTCCACATATACCAGTAATTACAGATCGATCCGACCACGGGCGGCCGGCCCACGATCGAAAAGGTAACTCCGCCGGCAAATTCGCATTTTTGTGATTCGTTTCTTCGAAGCACACCATTCGCTGGTGGACTTCAGCTTCCGCATTTAGCATGGGCAGCTTTTTTTGCAAATCACACCACACACGGCAAATGTGTGTCTGCACATGGACCAGTAATTACAGATCGATCCGACCAGAGGCGGCCGGCCCACGATCGAAAAGGTAACTCCGCCGGCAAATTCGCATTTTTGTGATTCGTTTCTTCGAAGCACACCATTCGCTGGTGGACTTCAGCTTCCGCATTTAGCATGGGCAACTTTTCTTGAAAATCACACCACACACAGTCAATGAGTGTCTGCACATGGACCAGTAATTACAGATCGATCCGACCACGGGCGGCCGGCCCGCGATTGAAAAGGTAACTCCGCCGGCAAATCGTCATTTTTGGATTCGTTTTCTTCGAAGCACACCATTCGCCGGCGGACTTTGTTGACGTTTAACACGGTTTGGTTCCACAGCCACAACTATTGATGTTACGGAGCTATCTTGCTGAAATTCACGCCGCACATAGCCAATGAGTGTCTGCACATCTACCAGTAATTACAGATCGATCCGATCACGGGCGGCCGGCCCGCGATTGAAAAGGTAACTCCGCCGGCAAATCGTCATTTTTGGATTCGTTTTCTTCGAAGCACACCATTCGCCGGCGGACTTTGTTGACGTTTAACACGGTTTGGTTCCACAGCCACAACTATTGATTTTACGGATATATCTTGGTGAAATTCACGCCGCACATAGCCAATGAGTGTCTGCACATGTACCAGTAATTACAGATCGATCCGACCACGGGCGGCCGGCCCGCGATTGAAAAGGTAACTCCGCCGGCAAATCGTCATTTTTGGATTCGTTTTCTTCGAAGCACACCATTCGCCGGCGGACTTTGTTGACGTTTAACACGGTTTGGTTCCACAGCCACAACTATTGATTTTACGGAGATATCTTGCTGAAATTCACGCCACACATAGCCAATGTGTGTCTGCACATGTACCAGTAATTACAGATCGATCCGATCACGGGCGGCCGGCCCGCGATTG
>CAXHJY010000854.1:2500-5000 GCA_964016885.1 Eledone cirrhosa
GTAGAATGTAAACGGGTGTGCATTAACGGAGCCCATTTATGGAATATGGACAATCCTTCCGCCATATTATCACACACACATATACACACGTATATATAAGTATACATATGAGCATATCCAGTTACACATATTTACACTCGTAATATATAATATATTATACACACCCACACATAAACCACTATATATATATATATATATATATATATATATATATATATATATATGTTTAGATTTATATATATACATAAATATATACATATACAGACGTGTCAGTGTGTTATATATACAGACACACATACAGACGCACACACACGTTCACACGCCCCCCCCATATATATATATATATATATATATATATATATAGCTGTCTAAACGGCCGGAGCTCAGCCGTCGGGGTCCTGACTTTTTCTATATATATATATATATATATATATACACATAAATATATACATATATACATGTGTATATGTATGTATATATATGTATATATATTTATGTATGTATATATATTTATGTATGTATATATATATGTATATATATTTATATATGTATATATATTTATATATGTATATATATTTATATATGTATATATATTTATATATTTATATATGTATATATATTTATATATGTATATATATTTATATATGTATATATATTTATATATGTATATATATATTTATATATGTATATATATATATTTATATATATATATATATATTTATATATATATATATATATATATATATATATATATATATATATATATATATATATATATATATAAACAGGCGTATCTATGTGTTATAGTTACACACACTCAGAAACAGCCACATACACACATACACACACATATATATATTTATATGTATATACATATCTGTGAGCGTTTGTGTGTGTTGTGTATTAATGATCCTCTGCAGTAAATCCAATCACGTTATATCAGTAAAGTGCCAGATTGTGATGTACTCTTTTCCACACACACACACACACACACATAGTATGTGTCTATGTGTCTGTATCTCTAAGATATACATATACATACACACATAGAGAGACACACACAAACAGAAACACAGAGAGACATAAAGACATACACAGAGACAAACATAGTGACACACATAGACACACAGAAAGAAAGATAGATAGAGAGGGGGAGAGAGAGAGATAGATAGAGAGGGTGACAAATGTTGTGACACATGCATAGACAAACCTAGAGAGAGAGACGAGACACACACATACGCACACAAACATACGCCCCCCCCCCACACACACACACAAACACACACAAACACACACGCACACACACAGGCACACGTATTGAGACATAGATGGAGACACAAACACAGAGACTATTTACATCAATGCTTGCTTGCACGGCGTTTTATCCTTCGAACTAATACAGAAAAAATGGCGGATTTCATCCCAACATACAATGCAAACTGCTGACATATGCATTATACAAATAGTAAAAGGCTGTTAGGCGCAATGTTTACAGGGGATAAGCTAGATTAGAACAAACATTATACGTAGGTTTTCCACTGTTAAAAGGTTTCGGTTAATCACAGTATAAATACGGTTCTAATCACAGAGCACAGTCGTAACAATAATGCAAGTTTAACCATATTTACAAAGGTAAATGCATTGACAAAATCTTCTATGAATTGTAAAGATGCAAAAGTAAGAAAACATGGTGTGATTAAGCGTGAGCGTATATTTATATTGAATAAATGTTCCGCAAATTATTACCTTAACGCAATTCTAAGCACCTCATTGAGCCACTTTAGAATTGCAGCTAATCTTGTCAATAGTCGTTCTATTATAATAAATTCTCGCTAAGTTGGATTCCATCATTGGTTCTTTGATGTACCTATAAATACAATGCTACATATACCCATTATACTTAACAGCTATTGGCTAAATGCCTCGACGCATGCGCAGTGACATTCCCCAATATGTTACACAAGGAAACGTTAGATTACATTATGCAGTCATACGTTACAATATAGTCGCATCAGGTCGAATTCCATCATTATTTCTTTGATGTCCCTATAACCAGGATATTATCCAGGGCCAATTTTGCTTAACTGTTATTGGCTACTTGCCTAAACACATGCGCAGTGACGTCTTTACATTTACAGATATGTACCGAGGGTGATGAGTGAAAGATGAAATCTACAGATGGTGGCCCAAATTACTAGACATAACAGCTAAAGCTCCCTCAAACCTGTCTTTATATTGTATGTCATATAGTTCACAAATATTTTGAATTTCTTTTTCTGAAATGTGCTTACACCCCAAAATCTCGGGCATCTAAAAATATATATTTATATGTTTATCCCGGGTTCAATCGGAGCTCTGTATATCCGTGAAGATGTCACACCAATTGTACTGTTGACACATTCAAACTCAGTCTGTGACACACTGATAGTACATATGAAGCAACTACAGACAGTAATTTGTGTCACATATCGTCATGAGGGTAAATTTGAGGATAGCCTCA
>CAXHJY010000854.1:17500-22500 GCA_964016885.1 Eledone cirrhosa
TTATATAAGTGTTTTCCTTCTCCTAGAAATCTGCCCTGACAAAGGCTAAGGGGCCATCTCTCCCGGTGAGTTTGGATGGCCATTGACTCTTAAGAGCTCCTTTGCCCTTTGACAGGTTTTGTTTTTAGTCCTGCAGGATGTCCAAAGTCACCCACATATATATATATACGTATGTATATATACATATATATATACGTTTGTACATAATAATATATTTATATTTATTTATTTATGTATATATGTATGTATTCTTCAACGTATTGGTTTGTGTTTTCAAATAATATAACAGTTCAAGTTTGGTTTATCTTGATGACTCTCGTATTCTCAGAAGTCATTATAATTCTTAACCAAATCTTCGTATGTTACTAACTTATAAATTCGTGTCTTCTGATATATGATAATAGAGAAATTAACTGTTTTATAGTTTTTCCTACAAAACACGTTAATATATGAAAATATTTAATAATTGTTTCTACTTTTGGCACAAGGCCAGCAATTATCCCAGTAAGGCAAAACAAAAATCTACAGATGATGTATTTAATATATCTTTACTAAAACACAGCCACTTCGCTCGCTATTTAACTATTATATGTGCACCCTGAACATAGAGAACCAGGTTCACAACTGCCCCCTTCTTAGTGTGCGAATGATGGTCAAATATCGCTGATATAACATCAGTGTAATTCGTAAACTCTGTGTGACGGCAGCATTAATTACAATTGCGGCCAGGGAATTTGCTGGATTGTTTCCTTTTAAGAAAGTCTCTGAATTGAGAGATCACAGTTCCGATACTATGGACATATGTTTAGAATGTATCAGGAAAGAATTGCTGGAAAAATGTGTGGCACCGAGATCAGAGAGTCATTCCAGGTAGAGCCACAACTTCTCTGAATTGAGAGATCACAACTCTGATACTATGGGTATGTGGTTAGTATGTCTCAGGAAAGAATGTGTAGCTCAGAGATCAGAGAGTCACTCCAGGTAGAGCCGCTACTTCTCTGAATTGAGAGATCACAACTCTGATACTATGGGTATGTGGTTAGTATGTCTCAGGAAAGAATGTGTAGCTCAGAGATCAGAGAGTCACTCCAGGTAGAGCCGCTACTTCTCTGAATTGAGAGATCACAACTCTGATACTATGGGTATGTGGTTAGTATGTCTCAGGAAAGAATGTGTAGCTCAGAGATCAGAGAGTCACTCCAGGTAGAGCCGCTATTTCTCTGAATTGAGAGATCACAACTCTGATACTATGGGCATATGGTTAGAATCTCTCAGGAAATAATCGCAGGAAACTTTTTACGGTTAAAACCAACTGGCAGACCTCGATCAAGATAGTTGGATAACATGCATGAGCTTGGTTCGTCACGCTTGGTGATCCAGCGGGATCAGTTGGATACTTTTGCTGCTGACAGAACCTGCTGGAGGGATTGTTTGAGGACTCTGCCCCCACGACCCTCTCAGGAATATGTGGGTGAAGAAGAAGAAGAAGAAGAAGAAGAAGAAGAAAGTCTCACTTATAGCAGTAATGTCTCCTTAGCATATACATGTTGCTGAACATTCCAGAGACATGTGCACTCTGAACATACTTCTCAAGGAGATTCAGTGTGACACTAATTGATTCAATCAACGTAAAGGCTAGTTCCTAAGGTTAACCTGCAAATGGTTGAGTATTCCAAAGTCACATATACTCATAATATTGTTATCAGAGAGATTTAATGTGACACATGGTTGGTCTTTTGAATCACAACTACAACTCATTTATGACAGCTGTGTGGAATACAGCAACTTGCTCAAGGATACAACGTACTGCCGTGATTCAAACTGGCAACCTATCGTCCGTGAGCCAAACACCTAACCCCTAAGCCATGGGAAAATACATTGCTTTAATTGTGGCTCCCTTCCTTTCTTTAAAAGGACAGCGTTCTACAATGTGGCTGCGTGGGAGAAAGAGAGTATTAATGTATGTTTGTGTGTATGTTTCAGTGTGTGTGCGTGTGTGAGTATGCATGCGTGCGTCTGTGTCACTATGCGCATGGGTGTAGAACCTAGTATGGGTGCGCCCATTGCAGAAATTGAACATAATATTTCAAACGAACAATTGACTTGTCAATTTTTATGTCGTTCCTGACACTCGAATTTAATTTGATATAATACCTGGAAATCCGTTTGAAAAATATGAGCTATTTATCTCTGAACATTTTTTTTTATCAGTTAGTGAAGAAAGCGGCCATTGTTATTTTATGAGCCTTCAGAGATTGCAGGAAAGGTGAATGAAACCTTTATTACAGGATGTTAAAATGAAATAATCAATTCTAGAAAAAACTAAACCTCCCAAAGAACAAAAAATACAAGGGGAGACAATCTCGTATCTAATGTTAGTTATTTAACATCTTATTCATACGGGCATTAAAATTAAAATAATTAACTGCATTAGGCATTATAAGTACTGGAAATGTCATTCTCCTTGATGTTATCAATACATTCACGATGAGATTGTGAGATAACCTTGCTCAGTTTGTGTTCATAATATGTAAAAATATCAGCAGTTTTGGCAAAATTTATAAATGTATAATCATTATCTTTCTCACTTTTCCTCAAGTTAGACATTCAAACACTATATCAATGTTATGAAACAAATTTCTGTTTGATATTTAATATAGATTAAAATATATCTAGCGTAAATAGAAGATAAACATTTTTGCAAACATATCTCGTTGTTTTATCGTGATGAGAATCCTAAAGCTATAAACCGTGTGGATATCATCTTTTCAGATTTCATTAAACGATTTAATGCTTGATGCTTTGTGATTTTTGTTTGTTTGCGATCTATATATATGTCTACTTCCTTTTCATATAAATAATAAATTATAAATAATATCGCTGGTATATATAGGAATATCAAACGCCTCATTCTTGGGATATAATATGATGTAGTAGGTTGTAATAGCATTGTATTTGACGCCAGTATCCTATTACATATATTAATTTAATGCCAAGGAAACAATGTATTATCACATATAAAATATGAAGTTGTACAAGGTTTAAAGCATTATTGTCCATATAGGAGCTTCCTGAATATAAAACCTGCAATTTCATTTAGTCTTATATGGCGTCAACTGCACAATACCATATATCCAGCCTATTTAATAGAATAAAAGAAATTCAATGTTGATGGATTCATGGACTCGCAAAGTTCAGGAAATTAAATTATCATTTCGAATGCGTAACATTATTATATTTGCTAAGATGAGAACCACAAGCTATTTTTCAGTCTGATCGATATATATATATATATATATATATATGTATATATATATACACCCCCACACACATGTATATATACATATATATATTATACTAATTGTAAAAATATATATTTCTTAACAACAAACAAAGACTTTCAGTATTATATACAATATATAGAGATAGATAAATAGATAGATAGTGCTATAGATAGATAGATGGATGGATATAGAGAGAGAGAGAGAGAGAGAGAGAGAGAGATTAAGGAGACAATAATAGGGACGATAATACATATAAGTATAACGAAATTAAAAGTTTTAAAAAGTAATATTAGATAATATTAAACAAGAAATACCCTTTAAGGTCTACAGCATAAAATTATAATTACGTTCAGAGATTGGCTGAGTAATTAGAGAATTGGATTCGCAATCATGAGTTTGGGAGTTCAATTCTCGGACCAAAGAAGATGAAAAGACTTGCCTCATCACCTAATTTTAAACCTTAATCTTTAGTGTTTTATTCTTATTAATTCTTTTTAATTGCAATACTCAATATTTTATAAGATGAATTTTACTAATATATCGAAACTGGTTATACTTTATACACTTTATATATATTATAAAACTCTTTTTTAAAAGAATTGTCCCTCTCATTTTTTCAATAATGTCACTTTGACGAATCAAAGAAAGAAAAAAAAAAGAAAAACAGACCCTTAAATATATTTTCCGTGCTATTTCCAACTCCTCTTTTTCCAGAGAAAGATAGAAAGTGAGGGAGAGGAGATGAGAAAGAGATATAGAAGAGGAATTGACCCCAGTATTAGACAGGTACTTTGTTATTGACCTCGAAAGGCTGAAAGGCAAAGTTAACCAGGATTTGAACTCGGAGAGCAGAGAGCCGGAACGAATACCATAAAGCATTCTATCAGATGTTCTAACGATTCTGCCACATTGGTAAGCAATATAAATATATGATATGGTAGAATAAAACAGAGCTCTTAACATTTCCGTTTTTTCTATTACAATCAGAAATGATATTTTTGCATCTAATCCGTGATCAGTTTCCTCAGTGGAAACCTTTTTAATAGACGCATCTTTCATTCTGAATGGCGTGTTTTAACTATTATAAATCAAAGCCTCTCACAGCATTTTAAATGCTGCGTCTTGTATCTTCTTTTACAGTCGTTGTCAACCATATTTCTACATGTATATGCTATATCTGGTTGCAGCTTTCATCTACCTTGTTACAAATCCGTTATTTATCCTCATACTGACTTTTCAGTATTTATATCCCATTCTTAAAGGATTTGGTATTTCGCTTCTTCTGGCTTCGCTATTTTCAACGACTTTTTCCCCTCAATATATATTTTCTCTTTTGTCATCCATATTCCAGCCAATAACTTTCTTCATTTCTGTCCTATCATTTCTTTGTCTGCAAAAATCATCCATTGCTACTGCTACTGATGTTTTACGCTCTCCGTTCCGTTTTGTTTTCTGATATATTATTTTAAATACGTTTTACCTCTATGCATTTGGTATTAATTTATTGGTCATACATGCAAGTATCTTTTTACATATTCCCAACATACGCTTCTAGTTTGACAATTACCTAATATCTAGTGTCGGATATATTAAGATGACATCTGCCTCTCTTATTTATAGGTATAAACATTCTATTGAAATCTTAGATAAAACTATAACTGTGTGTGCATAGCTAATACCTTTCAGTTGCGATAAGTGTTACATGTTTAGCGAGAA
>CAXHJY010000854.1:30000-35000 GCA_964016885.1 Eledone cirrhosa
TATATATATATATATATATATACACATACACACACATATATACATTCACATATTAATATAGTTTTGATAAACATTTATATTTATTTATAAGTCTACATATTACACACACACACAACATATATATATATAAATATACACACACATAAATACTTATATATATATATATACACACACATATATATATATATATATATATATACACACAGACAGACATATATCTAAGTATCTGCCACTCCCTTCATCAACGCTACCCTCCTCTTTCTCTTCTCAAGTCTCTATACTTCTCTCTACTTCTGCCACCTTGTCTTGTTTGTCAGCTGCCAACTTGTAAATTACCTCAAAGACATTTATTGACCATGTTCCAACAGATTAACCTCAAACTGTGTTTCTAACTTATGCTGAGCTGTCATCGAACCTCCAACACAAATATTCGTACCAGTGGGAATTCCTTGGTAGGTCAGACAGTTTTAGCCGAATGAATGATAGAAGGATGGAAGTATAGGAAGAAAGGAAGGTAGGTGGGAAGTATGAAAGGAAGGAAGAAATCAGAAAGAAACAGAAGTAAAGGAGGGGATGGATATTAGTAAGAAGAAAGGATATGACAGTGAATAAATTTAGAATATGAATAGTACAGTTTAATATGAGGGGAAGATTGATGTAGAAATACTACTACTACTACTACTACTACTACTACTACTATTGTTGCTAATAATAATAATAATTGTTTCTACTTTTGGCACAAGGCCAGCAATTACCCAGTACATTACTGGTACTTCATTTTATCGACCCCGTAAGGATGAAAGGCAAAGTCAACCTCGGCGGGATTTGAACTCAGATCGTAAAGGGACGTAACTATGCTGGAAAGCATGGCGTCCGACCCTCTACCGATACTGCCAATCCATGGTTTCATATATAGGCACAAGGCCAGCATATTTTGGGGGAGGGGGAAGTCGATTAAATCGACGCCAGTGCGTGACTGGTACTTTATTTTAATGACCCTGTAAGGGTGAAAGGCAAATTTAACCTTGGAAGGATTTGAACTCAGATCATAAAGGGCCGTAACTGTATGCTACAAAGCATGGTGTCCGACTCTCTAACGACTCGGCCAACAGCCAGTGTATTAACAACTATTATCAAATTGCACAAGGGCAGCAATTTGAAGGACATGGGAAAGTCGATTAAATCGTCTCCAGTGCATTTCTAGTACTCTGGTGTTTCCAACCTTCAACGAGGTATAATTCATATAAGAAAAAATGCCTACTATTCGACGTGACATCCCTCCCTCAACAGAAGGCACTACATCCAGGAGTGAAATGGAGAGACTAAATTTTAAATCATAATAATAGAAATTATATCTTGGTCCTATCCTACAAGACCATTGATTCCCAACGCGTGGTGCACGCCCCACAGGGGAGCAATTTGAGTATTCAAAACGGTATTTGAAAATGATGCTAGTGAGAACAAACCTCAAGTTTTATCTTGTTAGTTTTACACTAAGACTTGTTTGGAACAAATTACTCTCAGAAACTCCTGTCTCACCTCCTCCACACGTTAATGTACATCTGGCATCACCCATTCATTCACCTATTTATTTTACACTTTGTAGTTTATCCTCGCTGTTTTTATATCAAAGTGGGGCATAAACATGTTTGAAAGTTTGAGGTGGGACATGGGGCACAAAACGTTGGGAACCACTGTACGTTTCCTTCACAATTTTGTAATGTAGCTTCTGTTTGAGTTTGTTAACAATTGGTTGTTTATAATTTGTGTGGCGTCTGGTAAATCTGTTACATATAGAAACGAGGAAATTCGTCTTGAATATAATATTATTCCTGTGTACATTTGCTACGTGACTTAGAAACAATGCTCCTTCCTAGTAAAAAGAAACAGAAAACATTTGAAAATAATTAAAATTATACAGAAAACAAATAGAAAGTGTGACAAGAAATAAGACTTTTTTTTTCTTCTGCCAGGCACATACTTTGAAAGAAACCTTAATGGAATTTCTATGGAGTGTGGAGCTAGTTTAAACAATTCTAGCAATAATAACAATAACAACAGCACGCCAACAGATTTCTATAAACAAAACATATTGGACAAAGTCTTAATAGCAATGACATCTATTTTGCTATCATTACAAGAGACACACCTCTAATCTTGATAGAAGATCAAATCCAGTTTGAGAAACTCGGATGAGATCAGTGGATCACAAAAATATTTTTTTCTAGTATATATATATATAGAGAATTATTCCAAGGATGAGGAAAGAATATAGTAATTGTGTATGTATATATATATATATATATATATATAAGAAGCAAAGAAAATTTCAGGGATACGAAACATTTCCTGCTGGAAGTTCAGGTGTACTCCGGGCTGGTATCCAGTTTGGGGGTGAACATCCAATTAGAGAATCCCCCCTTCCATATGCTGTACCGATTGTGTTGTTATTTCTGTTTACCTTTCACACACACACACACAAACACACACACACCCACACACACACACACACATACACACACACATTATAAGTTTTAATAAGAATGGAATTGAATTCATCATCATTACTAGCGACAGACATGTAGACTCGATCGATAGAGGATTAAATCCAGCTTTCGAAACTTGCGTTAGATCAGTGGACCACAAACATGTTTTTTGCTAATGAATAGAATTATTCCAAGGCCGACCAAACAAGTGATTAAATATACATCATTGTTAATATCAATGGCATTTATTTTACCATATTTACTAACGGCATGTGTGTATGGCCTCGTAGCTCCTGATAGAGTGGTAGTGATGCCCTATTGACATACACCATTTCTTGAGAATTTTAATCCTGGCAGAGCCCATCCCTCTCTAAGCCTCAGTACAGTAGATTTCTTCTAGAGAAAGTTAGAAAGTGAGAGAGAAAATGAGAAAGAGATATATATGAAGAATCGGTGCCAGTAGTAGAGTGGTACTTCTTTTGTCGATAAGGATAAAAAGCTAAAGTTGGCCTCAGCGGGATTTCAACTCAAAGAGTCGGATCGAACACCATAAATCATTCTATCTGACCTTCTAACGATTCTGCCATTCTATCTGACCTTCTAACGACTCTGCCATTCTATTTGACCTTCTAACGACTCTGCCATTCTATCTGACGTTCTAACGACTCTGCCATTCTATCTGACGTTCTAACGACTCTGCCATTCTATCTGACCTTCTAACGACTCTGCCATTCTATCTGACGTTCTAACGACTCTACCATTCTATCTGACCTTCTAACGACTCTGCCATTCTATTTGACCTTCTAACGACTCTGCCATTCTATCTGACGTTCTAACGACTCTGCCATTCTATCTGACCTTCTAACGACTCTGCCATTCTCTCTGACGTTCTAACGACTCTGCCATTCTATCTGACGTTCTAACTACTCTGCCATTCTATCTGACGTTCTAACGACTCTGCCATTCTATCTGACGTTCTAACTACTCTGCCATTCTATCTGACGTTCTAACGACTCTGCCATTCTCTCTGACGTTCTAACGACTCTGCCATTCTATCTGACGTTCTAACTACTCTGCCATTCTCTCTGACGTTCTAACGACTCTGCCATTCTATCTGACGTTCTAACTACTCTGCCATTCTATCTGACGTTCTAACGACTCTGCCATTCTATCTGACGTTCTAACGACTCTGCCATTCTATCTGACCTTCTAACGACTCTGCCATTCTATCTGACCTTCAAACGACTCTGCCATTCTATCTGACCTTCTAACGACTCTGCCATTCTATCTGACCTTCTAACGACTCTGCCATTCTATCTGACCTTCTAACGACTCTGCCATTCTATCTGACCTTCTAACGACTCTGCCATTCTATCTGACCTTCTAACGACTCTGCCATTCTCTCTGACGTTCTAACGACTCTGCCATTCTATCTGACGTTCTAACGACTCTGCCATTCTATCTGACCTTCTAACGACTCTGCCATTCTCTCTGACCTTCTAACGACTGCCAATTTGCCATATATTTAATTTTTAAGTAACTTTTAGTAACTTTTAGACAGAGTTTACGGGCTAAGCCAACCGACCGGCAGGAGAGCCAGAATTAGAACAACAGCCCGATAGCCAGATATCATCCATAAATGTGGTGGGTCCCTCTTCGTTGATCCTGCCGGATCATTTAAAAAAAAACAGTAAAGAATTCTATTCGACGTTCTAACGACTCTACCGAATCGATGCCTATACTAATGACATGCCCACAGTTCTGAAGGAGGGATCGAATCTAGGACGAGAATATCCCGTGACATCAAAGCGTTATAAATTGTTTTGGCTTAGTATAATAGATCTCATAGAATATTTAAATCTTAAAACCACCACAGGTAATGCAACAGAAACATAATTTCAATACAAATACTATCGCCATTCACGTCATTTGTTGGCTACGCTTGTATTTCGGTTGTAAAGCCATACAGGTGTCTGTTTGCAGGGAGTTTATTTTTTTGTATTTAAATTTTAAAGATTGGATTCCATATAGAAATGTTTCCGGGAGACAATTATTTCGATAGAATGGAAGGAAGATTTTTAATCATTATATTATTCTTATAAGAGGTTATATATATATATACACACACAACCTCTTATAAGAATAATATGATGATTAAGAATCTCTCTCTCTCTATATATATATATATGAAGAGAGAGAGAGAGAGAGAGAGAGAGAGAGAGAGATAGAGAGAGATAGGTGTGCCTATATATATAATGTACATATGTATATAGTTATATATGTGTGTGTGTATATATATATATAAATATATATATATGTATATGTATGTATGTCAGATATGTTTGTATATATACATATGTATGTATGTCATATATATATATATATATATATATATATATATTTATATGTATATATGTATGTCAGATATGTATGCATATATACATATATATATATATATATATATATATATATATATATATATATATATTTCTATGTATATATGCAGTAAATATG
>CAXHJY010000854.1:52500-57500 GCA_964016885.1 Eledone cirrhosa
ATTGTCAAATTAGACAACGCCACCAATATTGCTTCTACCGCCTCCACCATGATAAAATCAGATTCATTGAAAACACTATCTCAATATTCGTCAACCAGTGAATAGCTTACTATTATTATGAAACTTAAAACAAGATATTTGACAAAAACATGAACAGACAAATAAGGTTTAGCAGAAAAAGGAACTTATAACAAATACATTTATATATATATATATATATATATATATATATATTCATACACATATACATATCCCTCTCCCTTTCTCGCTCTGTATATATATATATATATATATATATATTTATATATGTGTGTGCGTGTCTGAAAATGATAATGTAAAACGAAGCTGGGTTTACAATATAAACAGCCATAAAGAAAAAAATACAAAACCCTATTTGATAAAACGTAATTAAAAAGACAATCGACGCTAGAATACAATATAACTATATAGTAATAGTAATCAACGAACAAATACAAACAAACACAGAACATCGAAGCAAGAAAAATAAGGGGCAAAATAAGGAAAAAGTGTTTATATTGGCAACGGAGTTAAATGAAATCATTCAGCTTGAAAGTACGACAGATAAAGAAAAATTAAACCCAATTTGAATAGAAGAAATTCATGAAATAAAATATATATACACGGATCAGATATTAATGGAAAGAAGTAGACGAGAAACAACTAAACAAATGAATATACATCAACAGATATTAAAAGGCTATAACCATAAAAGCGGACATCTATATAACAAACATCGGAATATATCAACCAACAAACACACATACTAACACACACACACTATATTATATATATATATATATATATATATATATGGATTGAGGAAGGCGAGGTTGTGTGATTACTGATAAAGAGTGTTAGAAGGTAAGGCGGCACAAACAAGCGATGAACAGTTTCCCGTCGTCAGTTGTTTACTAAGGGTTACGGATGTTTCGGCGCATTATAAACAGTACATCTATCCGTAGCGCGCTCGTAGCCTTTTATGTATCAAAAGCCGTGAGGGAAAGAAGCGAGCAGCGAAGATATATATATATATATATATATATATATATAGTAAAAGATATATTACCAAGAAAAACAGGAAAGGCTGGGGAAGAAATAAATGTTAGAAGGAGAGAACTTATTTAGATTTCGTTCCAAAACATAACATATGTTTCTGTACAATATCAGTAAACGATCTTCCATATTTATTCTGTTTGTACATTTGATTGACACAAACGGAGCTCAGCCGTCGGGGTCCTGAATCTTTTCATATACATACATATATATATATATATATATATATATATGTGTGTGTGTTTGTTTGTGTATATATATATTTATATTCAGGTAATATATATTCGGGTAATAATAATACTATTTATAGTTATGTATATAGTATAAACAACTATAAACAGGAAGGTCAGTAATTTCCTACTTACCTTATTACCAGTAAGAGAAATAGCTCAATGTAGGAGCATCAGTTGTTTTACAGAGCAGGAAAATAAATATTTATTTATTTATTCATTCATATTCGGGTAATATATTTTATAGCTTTCCCCGTTGAAGGTGTAAACGTTTAAACATTCTCTACTATATCTTGGTATTCTAACAATTGCCGCTCGTCCCTCTCTCTCGCTCTCCCTCTCTCTCTCGCTCCCACCCTCTCTCTCTCGCTCCCACCCTCTCTCTCTCACGCCCTCTCTCCCTCTTTCCCTCTCTCTCACTCCCTCTCTTCCTCTCTCTCTGTCTCTCTCTATATATTTATATATATATCTATATATATGTGTGTCTACGTGCATATCTATGAATATATATATATATGTATATTTATATACACATACACGCACACACGCGCACACACACACACACACACACACACGCATACACACACACACACACACACACACATATATGTATATACGAGGCAGAACTATAAATTCCGTTCAGTTAATCGAAATTCAGTTCCACCCTTACATACATTCATCTCACGTTTCACAGCCAGTCAATCATATTAATCACGTTTAACGACTAAACTTGTCAACGCCAGAAGAACTTTCCATCCATCCAGTAGGACAGACTCTATAGGCCTGCCAGCAATTATTCAGTCAGAGAGACAGACAGACACACAGCTACGAACCCATCCAACCCGACTGTCTGCCTCCTGCCAGCCAGTCAGTTTAATCGAACCATGTGGCCAGCCAGTTGTAATGGAGCTTCTTGGCCAGCCAGTCATTAAGCCAGACAGTGTGTAAGCCTACCAAACAGCCACTCAGACAGCCAGAGGGTTAGCCAGTAATCGGACCAGGAAACCAGCCACCCAGGAAGTTAGACAGACCGACCGACAGCCTATCTGACTGCCTGACAGACAGCCGGCCAGTGATCCAACTAGGAAGCCAGCCACTCATGCAAACAGCCAGTTATTTAGCCTGCAAGCAAACCAGTAATACACTGGAATAATTGCTGGCCATGTGCCAACAGTAGAAACAATTATTGTACTATGCTCTGCTGGTAATTCCCAACAGGCCGCGGTGGGATGCGGACTCAGACAGCCAGTAAGCCAAATCACCAGCCATTCAGCCTGTCAACCTGCCAGATAGCCCTTCCACCATTCATATACAAACCAGCTAACCGACCAACTAGACGGCCAGACAGACACCTAGAGAGCTAGGACTACAGCCACACACATAGACTGAGAGACCATAATTAAATCACCCAACCAGCCAGACATACAGACAGACTCGTAGACAGCCAGTCGTATACATACACAGACACACACCAATACACCCTGTCCTACATACACAGACACACACACACACCAAGACACCCAGTCCTACACACACAGACACACACACACCTACAGAACCAGTCCTACACACACACACACACACCAAGACACCCAGTCCTATACACACACACACACACACCTACAGAACCAATCCTACACACACACACACACACCAAGACACCCAGTCCTACACAAACAGACACACACACACACACACACACCTACAGAACCAGTCCTACACACACACCAAGACACCCAGTCCTACACACACACACACACACACCTACAGAACCAGTCCTACACACACACCAAGACACCCAGTCCTACACACACAGACACACACCAAGACACCAAGTCCTATACACACACACACAAAAGTAGACAGCCACTGTGCCAAGCAATGAAACAGACGAAACTATTATACAGCCTTGCTAAATAAGTTCATCAACGACTTCATTTAACCATCAAGAAATGACGAGGTATTTGCCAATACTAATTCTTCAGATTTTAGTTTTCGCTTCTCGTCACTAGAGCCATTTATCTTGTAGAAGTTCGTCACGCTCGTAAATCACATTGTTTAAGACGTGTGTTAGAGGCACTGAAACTAATCTATCTACGTTGTTGTGGAAATAATTCAAACGAATCAGAGTTATTAACAGTTTCATTATGTTTCACAACACGCTTAGCACTTTTAAATTACATGTATACATACATACATACATATATATATATATATATATATATATATATATATATATATATATATATATATATATATATATACACATTGTCAGTGTTGAACAAACGAGCAACGATGGTTGCTAGACACTACGGCTTAATACGGGATGTTTGTTTACAAACACATCGAGCATTATAATAAATGTTCGGTGAATCCATACGTACATATATATATGTGTGCATGTATGTATATATATATACATACTACTGTACGTCTGTATACATATATGAATGTACGTGTACATACTTGTATTTAAGTAACAGCCGTACTAAGAGTGGGAAATGAAATTTCGTTTCATTTTTTCCATGTATATATATATATATATATATATATATATAAGACGAATACTCAAAGACACAACACAACACACACATACACACACATATATATAATATATATATATATACTGATTATTCTCTATGTTGGTGTGTATATAGGTATATATACAGAAATAACTTTATATATATATATACATATACGTATATATATTTATATATATGAATATATATATATACATGTGTATGTATAATATATATATATATACATATATATATATACATGTATATGTATATATATATTTAAAATATATGATAAACACGAAATGTGTTCATATTGCAACAGACAAAGTTAGCCATTAATGAAATAAACTAATTAAAGTAAATACAATGTGTCTGTCTCGATATAAGTCAATAAAGACAAGCTTATATTGGCAACAGCCATGATTCCTGGACATATTTAAATTTCGAAATTCAAACCTGTTCCGTAGACGAATTTGAACCTCGAAACCCAAATAAGTTTCGCAACGGTGGAATGTGAATTGAAAAATAAAGAGAATCGAAATGGAGTTGAAATAAAAGAGTGAAATACCCATATATGTATATATATGTATATGTATATGTATATATATATATATATATATGTATATATATATATATATATATATATATATATATATATATATATATATATATGAGCTAACATTTTTCTTCAAATCAAACATTTGTTTCAAGAATAGTTTTATGCAATTTTACTTTAATTTTACTTTACCACACCAAACTCTGATATTTATTTTGTATGGCAAAGAATTAAAAATTTCACCATAATATTAATTGAATAAACAAACACTAAATATATGTTTTATCGGAATTAATATTGTATGGCAAGGTAAATTTAAAAAGCAAACAAGAAAAATATTGAAACCATTTGTTTGGATATTATAATGTTATGTAGATTATTTCTGTACAAATTATATTCCTGACAAACGAACATCTATAAAACAGAAGCTATGGTAGTGCCAGCTGTTTCAATATTTTATTTGTGAGATTAAAATATATAGAGGCGTACACAGACGTATACAATGTTGGTCATATTCTCTATGTTGATATACACAGATATTATATATATATATATATATATATATATATATATATCGATACACACACACACACGTATATATATACACACATGTATACACAC
>CAXHJY010000855.1:0-2500 GCA_964016885.1 Eledone cirrhosa
ATATATATATATATAATATAAGCATATATATATGTATATATGCATATATATATAAATATATATATATGCATATATATATGTATATATGCATATATATATATATATATATATATATATATATATATATATATATATATATATATATGAATATATTCTGTGTTTTAATTCATTTTTTAACATTCAACACCGTTCATTGTCCTTATCATAATCAAAATAATAATAATAATAATAATAATAATAATAATAATAATAATAATAATAATAATAATAATAATAAGGGCTATCGTTATTATTGATATTATTATTATTAATATGGTTTCTCTCGTTAAGCGTAACACGACCCCAGATGTGAAGGGACATGCCCTGCAGTGTTGGGGACCATGTGATTCTGAATATTCGGGTAAATGTTTGCAGCATTTGGTGTTGACCAGTAGGACGTTGGTGCAGCAAAGAGGCCAGAACCGGCCGAATGCGGCACTGCAGAATGGGCGTTGATGAAGTTCATTTTCGAGCTGGTGTACCCAGTGAGGAAAAGGTCTTGCTGATAGCGGTAGCTGGTCGGATCTGCCGTTGATGGCTGCATAGCCTGCGCCAGTCCGGCAAAGTCGAACTTATAGGCATACCTTTTGCCGTGTACTTTGGTCATGATGTTCTTGTCGTAGTAATAGCGAAGGGCGCGGCTTAACTTGTCGTAGTTCATGTTAGGTTTGCTCTTACGCTCGCCCCAACGGCGAGCCACCTCGTCCGGGTCAACCAGCTTGAACTCACCATTCGTCCCTTCCCATGTGATACAGCTGGCGTTGTTGCTGTCTGACAGAAGTTCCAACAGGAATTGCCACAATTGGATCTGGCCACTTCCTGTAATGGACAAAATGGAGGGAGAAATCAATTTTTAAAAAAACAAAAGCAATAAAAAAAAAGGAGATGAAAAAATAAAAAAATTGAGACAAAGGTGTACGTATGTATGTATGTGTGTATGTATGTATGTGTGAATGTGTGTATGTATGTATGTATAAATGAATGTATGTATGTATAAATGTATGTATGTATGTGTGTCTATGTATGTATGTGTGTATGTATGTATGAATGTATGTGTGTATGTATTGGCGTGGAATGGTGAATGATGGGGTCCATAATTTTGAGGACAGACGCATAGAGCAGGAGAATATCAAACGGGATGTGTGTAAGCAATGTCCTGGTGTATCTCTTGAAACTATCGGTGTCTCCATTAAATTGGTGTGCCCTGAGTGGGGAAAGATTTGCTTGAGCAAATCTGGTCTCAGGAGCCACAGTCGCAGCCATGTTAAGAGAGAACCAGTGAACTATGATCTCCACGGTATTGTGAAGGTTCACAGGCAACCTGATGCAAGACCTGGGGTCAGGGAGATCCATAGTTGTTGTCAGTGTATGGAGGAGTGCAAGTTTCTAGCAGGCTTGAAGAGCCATATCCGAGCATCACACATCTAAATCTGACTAGTGATTGCAATACTCTTAGCGTGAATTTGCAGCCATCATGTATATATATATGAATGTGTGTGTGTAGGATAACAAAAGAACTCTTTTATGGAGAGTTAGTTAAAGGAAAACAACCTTCACATAAATCAAAAAAGAGGTATAAGGATTTGATGAAAGCTTCCTTGAAAGATTCTAACATCTCTGCTGATACATGGGAAAATGTTGCCACTGATCATAATAAATGGAGAAAGACTGTATATGAGGGGAAAGTTGCTTTGGAGGCATCTCGAATTGCATACGAGAAAGTAAAGAGGGATGTGAGAAAGTGCATTACTGTTGCATTTCCAGACAGCGAAGGTCCTCCACCTAGAGCGCTGACATGCAGCATCTGTGCGACACTCTGCCTCAGCAAAGCTGGACTCAAAAGTCATCTTCGTAGTCGTAAAGTGAGACCAGTGGTTGACTACCGGGCTGCTGTTGGAGACGCTACTCATCATGCCTGCCAAGCATGTAGAAAAGAGTGTAAACCTGCAGAAGGGCTCAAACAACATTCAAAAGTACAAGAAATCCAACCACAGTAGGCTACAGCAAGTGAATGTTTTGGTTGCCAACTCTGTGCAAGACATTTTAGATCATTGGCTAGGCTAAAAAGCCACATTATATATATATATATATATATATATGGACGTAAAATGATGATGATGATGATGATGATGATGATGATGATATACTTCCTGGCGCCGAATATGCTTCATCCTCGAGGACACGCCCTAATTTTGATAACCGAAAATTTGAAAAAAAACTAAAATGAAAAATGCAACCTTCGGTAGATTTTTGAGACTTATTTTAGGAATAAAGTAGTGTCTTCAATGCTGGGAAATACAGTATATATATATATATATATATATATATATATATATATATATATATATATATATACATATATATATATATACATATATATATATATATATATATATATATATATATATATATATATATATATATATATATATATATATATATATATATATATATATATATA
>CAXHJY010000855.1:12500-17500 GCA_964016885.1 Eledone cirrhosa
ACTGTGAGGAACTGTGCTGCCATTAATACTAACTAGAAAGCAGCCATGTTTGTAATGAAAGACACTGTCTACAGAACCTGCTAATGTGACGTGTCTAACACTATAACTGTTAGGAACTGTGCTGCCATTAATACTAACTAGAAAGCTGCCATGTTTGTAATGAAAGACACTGTCTACAGAACCTGCTAATGTGACGTGTCTAACACTATAACTGTGAGGAACTGTGCTGCCATTAATACTAACTAGAAAGCTGCCATGTTTGTAATGAAAGACACTGTCTACAGAACCTGCTAATGTGACGTGTCTAACACTATAACTGTGAGGAACTGTGCTGCCATTAATACTAACTAGAAAGCTGCCATGTTTGTAATGAAAGACACTGTCTACAGAACCTGCTAATGTGACGTGTCTAACACTATAACTGTGAGGAACTGTGCTGCCATTAATACTAACTAGAAAGCTGCCATGTTTGTAATGAAAGACACTGTCTACAGAACCTGCTAGTGTGACGTGTCTAACACTATAACTGTGAGGAACTGTGCTGCCATTAATACTAACTAGAAAGACGCCATGTTTGTAATGAAAGACACTGTCTACAGAACCTGCTAATGTGACGTGTCTAACACTATAACTGTTAGGAACTGTGCTGCCATTAATACTAACTAGAAAGACGCCATGTTTGTAATGAAAGACACTGTCTACAGAACCTGCTAATGTGACGTGTCTAACACTATAACTGTGAGGAACTGTGCTGCCATTAATACTAACTAGAAAGCAGCCATGTTTGTAATGAAAGACACTGTCTACAGAACCTGCTAATGTGACGTCTCTAACACTATAACTGTGAGGAACTGTGCTGCCATTAATACTAACTAGAAAGCAGCCATGTTTGTAATGAAAGACACTGTCTACAGAACCTGCTAATGTGACGTCTCTAACACTATAACTGTGAGGAACTGTGCTGCCATTAATACTAACTAGAAAGCTGCCATGTTTGTAATGAAAGACACTGTCTACAGAACCTGCTAATGTGACGTGTCTAACACTATAACTGTGAGGAACTGTGCTGCCATTAATACTAACTAGAAAGCAGCCATGTTTGTAATGAAAGACACTGTCTACAGAACCTGCTAATGTGACGTGTCTAACACTATAACTGTGAGGAACTGTGCTGCCATTAATACTAACTAGAAAGCTGCCATGTTTGTAATGAAAGACACTGTCTACAGAACCTGCTAGTGTGACGTGTCTAACACTATAACTGTGAGGAACTGTGCTGCCATTAATACTAACTAGAAAGACGCCATGTTTGTAATGAAAGACACTGTCTACAGAACCTGCTAATGTGACGTCTCTAACACTATAACTGTGAGGAACTGTGCTGCCATTAATACTAACTAGAAAGACGCCATGTTTGTAATGAAAGACACTGTCTACAGAACCTGCTAATGTGACGTCTCTAACACTATAACTGTGAGGAACTGTGCTGCCATTAATACTAACTAGAAAGACGCCATGTTTGTAATGAAGACACTGTCTACAGAACCTGCTAATGTGACGTCTCTAACACTATAACTGTTAGGAATGGTGCTGCCATTAATACTAACAAGAAAGCCGCCATGTTTGTAATGAAAGACACTGTCTACAGAACCTGCTAATGTGACGTGTCTAACACTATAACTGTTAGGAACTGTGCTGCCATTAATACTAACTAGAAAGACGCCATGTTTGTAATGAAAGACACTGTCTACAGAACCTGCTAATGTGACGTGTCTAACACTATAACTGTGAGGAACTGTGCTGCCATTAATACTAACTAGAAAGCAGCCATGTTTGTAATGAAAGACACTGTCTACAGAACCTGCTAATGTGACGTCTCTAACACTATAACTGTGAGGAACTGTGCTGCCATTAATACTAACTAGAAAGACGCCATGTTTGTAATGAAAGACACTGTCTACAGAACCTGCTAATGTGACGTCCCTAACACTATAACTGTGAGGAACTGTGCTGCCATTAATACTAACTAGAAAGCAGCCATGTTTGTAATGAAAGACACTGTCTACAGAACCTGCTAATGTGACGTGTCTAACACTATAACTGTGAGGAACTGTGCTGCCATTAATACTAACTAGAAAGCAGCCATGTTTGTAATGAAAGACACTGTCTACAGAACCTGCTAATGTGACGTCCCTAACACTATAACTGTGAGGAACTGTGCTGCCATTAATACTAACTAGAAAGCAGCCATGTTTGTAATGAAAGACACTGTCTACAGAACCTGCTAATGTGACGTCCCTAACACTATAACTGTGAGGAACTGTGCTGCCATTAATACTAACTAGAAAGCAGCCATGTTTGTAATGAAAGACACTGTCTACAGAACCTGCTAATGTGACGTGTCTAACACTATAACTGTGAGGAACTGTGCTGCCATTAATACTAACTAGAAAGACGCCATGTTTGTAATGAAAGACACTGTCTACAGAACCTGCTAATGTGACGTGTCTAACACTATAACTGTGAGGAACTGTGCTGCCATTAATACTAACTAGAAAGCAGCCATGTTGTAATGAAAGACACTGTCTACAGAACCTGCTAATGTGACGTGTCTAACACTATAACTGTGAGGAACTGTGCTGCCATTAATACTAACTAGAAAGCAGCCATGTTTGTAATGAAAGACACTGTCTACAGAACCTGCTAATGTGACGTGTCTAACACTATAACTGTGAGGAACTGTGCTGCCATTAATACTAACTAGAAAGACGCCATGTTTGTAATGAAAGACACTGTCTACAGAACCTGCTAATGTGACGTGTCTAACACTATAACTGTGAGGAACTGTGCTGCCATTAATACTAACTAGAAAGCAGCCATGTTTGTAATGAAAGACACTGTCTACAGAACCTGCTAATGTGACGTGTCTAACACTATAACTGTGAGGAACTGTGCTGCCATTAATACTAACTAGAAAGCAGCCATGTTTGTAATGAAAGACACTGTCTACAGAACCTGCTAATGTGACGTGTCTAACACTATAACTGTGAGGAACTGTGCTGCCATTAATACTAACTAGAAAGACGCCATGTTTGTAATGAAAGACACTGTCTACAGAACCTGCTAATGTGACGTGTCTAACACTATAACTGTGAGGAACTGTGCTGCCATTAATACTAACTAGAAAGCAGCCATGTTTGTAATGAAAGACACTGTCTACAGAACCTGCTAATGTGACGTGTCTAACACTATAACTGTGAGGAACTGTGCTGCCATTAATACTAACTAGAAAGACGCCATGTTTGTAATGAAAGACACTGTCTACAGAACCTGCTAATGTGACGTGTCTAACACTATAACTGTGAGGAACTGTGCTGCCATTAATACTAACTAGAAAGCAGCCATGTTTGTAATGAAAGACACTGTCTACAGAACCTGCTAATGTGACGTGTCTAACACTATAACTGTGAGGAACTGTGCTGCCATTAATACTAACTAGAAAGCAGCCATGTTTGTAATGAAAGACACTGTCTACAGAACCTGCTAATGTGACGTCCCTAACACTATAACTGTTAGGAACTGTGCTGCCATTAATACTAACTAGAAAGACGCCATGTTTGTAATGAAAGACACTGTCTACAGAACCTGCTAATGTGACGTCCCTAACACTATAACTGTGAGGAACTGTGCTGCCATTAATACTAACTAGAAAGACGCCATGTTTGTAATGAAAGACACTGTCTACAGAACCTGCTAATGTGACGTCTCTAACACTATAACTGTGAGGAACTGTGCTGCCATTAATACTAACTAGAAAGCAGCCATGTTTGTAATGAAAGACACTGTCTACAGAACCTGCTAATGTGACGTCCCTAACACTATAACTGTGAGGAACTGTGCTGCCATTAATACTAACTAGAAAGACGCCATGTTTGTAATGAAAGACACTGTCTACAGAACCTGCTAATGTGACGTCCCTAACACTATAACTGTTAGGAACTGTGCTGCCATTAATACTAACTAGAAAGACGCCATGTTTGTAATGAAAGACACTGTCTACAGAACCTGCTAATGTGACGTCTCTAACACTATAACTGTGAGGAACTGTGCTGCCATTAATACTAACTAGAAAGACGCCATGTTTGTAATGAAAGACACTGTCTACAGAACCTGCTAATGTGACGTCCCTAACACTATAACTGTTAGGAACTGTGCTGCCATTAATACTAACTAGAAAGACGCCATGTTTGTAATGAAAGACACTGTCTACAGAACCTGCTAATGTGACGTCTCTAACACTATAACTGTTAGGAACTGTGCTGCCATTAATACTAACTAGAAAGACGCCATGTTTGTAATGAAAGACACTGTCTACAGAACCTGCTAATGTGACGTCTCTAACACTATAACTGTGAGGAACTGTGCTGCCATTAATACTAACTAGAAAGACGCCATGTTTGTAATGAAAGACACTGTCTACAGAACCTGCTAATGTGACGTGTCTAACACTATAACTGTGAGGAATGGTGCTGCCATTAATACTAACTAGAAAGACGCCATGTTTGTAATGAAAGACACTGTCTACAGAACCTGCTGATGTGACGTCCCTAACACTATAACTGTGAGGAACTGTGCTGCCATTAATACTAACTAGAAAGACGCCATGTTTGTAATGAAAGACACTGTCTACAAAACCTGCTAATGTGACGTCCCTAACACTATAACTGTGAGGAACTGTGCTGCCATTAATACTAACTAGAAAGCAGCCATGTTTGTAATGAAAGACACTGTCTACAGAACCTGCTAATGTGACGTCTCTAACACTATAACTGTGAGGAACTGTGCTGCCATTAATACTAACTAGAAAGCAGCCATGTTTGTAATGAAAGACACTGTCTACAGAACCTGCTAATGTGACGTCTCTAACACTATAACTGTGAGGAACTGTGCTGCCATTAATACTAACTAGAAAGACGCCATGTTTGTAATGAAAGACACTG
>CAXHJY010000855.1:32500-35000 GCA_964016885.1 Eledone cirrhosa
CAATTCGATATTGAGCGTTTGACAATCCAGTTAGAGAATCGTAGTCTGATGTTCTTTAGTTCAATACAGGAGGCTGTTACGTTTCGAGGAACGACATTGAATACCACCCGGAAGTGTGTGTGTGGCTAAGGGGAGTTAATGCATGCGGGGAGGTAACTCCGGGGTTTCTATACCTAGCTATTAAAATGTGTCACAGTATAGACCCTAATTTCTATGGTGATGCGCATCCGCCAAAAATTTTTTAAAGCATAAAGTGTATTAACTATAGAGTAGTTTAATTAAGTTATGCTGAAGGTGTTCATATTATTATGGTGGATTAACCCCCATCGTAAGGTGCCACAAATGGATATTATAGATGATGAGCGAGGATTCTCATATATTTCATATCTCTTATATTTCATATATATATATATATATAAGTAAAGAGTTATTTAATTTGTTGGTTATTCAACAAATTTATTTATAACAGATTCGAAGCACTCTACAACATTTTACTGGAGTATAATATGAATAATATTAATAAATGGAAACTATCTTTATGAAACCATCTTTATTTTATTATATATATTTCAAGGATACCAAAATTTTTAAAACAAACTTTTGTATTTTATCTGATGAGAGCGTACCAACAATTTTGGTACCCTTGAAATATATATAATAAAATAAATAAGGTTTTATAAAGATTGTTTCCATTTAATATTATATTTCCATTTAATATTATATATATATATATATATATATATATATATATATATAAATGAGAGGTATAGAGATTGTTTTAGCAAGAAGCTAAGGGCATTCTATAACATATAAGCGACTATAACGTCAAGATGGGAAAAGTAGTTAACGAAAGATTTAGGAAAAATAACTCAAACTCATCTCAAAAGAGAATCAGGATATAAATTCATCCACAGAATTTAGTGAAATCCAGGGAAAAATCTATAGACCTTTAACTCATGATAAAATAAAGTTTGAAACACTTATCCTTCAATTTGGAATAACATCAAATGCTCTGTATAGTCTTAAAAGACTATTTCATGAAAACTTTCAGTGGAGATGGTCACGGTTGGATTTCATTCATCAGCAGAGCTCAACAGAAAACCAGGGCTCTCACAGTAATATAATCCGAAAAAGGGAATTCTAAAACTGGCTAGTTCGCCTTCATGTGTAATTATGAAAAAGCACATGAGGAAAAAACGGGGCTAGTGACGTCAGGATGGAAGTGAATGTTTATTTATATATGTTTATATATATATATGATATTAACAAATGGAAACTATATTTATAAAACCATATTTATTTTATTATACATATTTCAAGGACACCACGTTAAATTATGGTGTGCTTTTATCAGACAAAATACAATATAGATCAGTTTTATAAATAAATATTGACATACCCTTCGTGATATATATATATATATATATATATATATATATATATATATATATATATATATATGTAGGAGGTGAGTTTTATTGTAGTACAATAAAGCAATATATTTCCTCGCACATATCCTCCCTTCGTTAATTTTCAAAATTTTTAATTTATACAGTATCTTCCAACGGTTTTCAACCCCTCTATATAAAATATATCTCCTCTCAGTTATAAAAACTATCTCTTTCTCTCTATCACCCATCGCTCCCTCTCATCTCCTTCCCTTTTCATCCTTTTCTCCCCCCCCCCCTCTCTAAATAAAATATTTTTCCCAATATCACACATCAATCTAAAACCACTTTTCATATGTTGATTTAAAACTGCACTATCAACAAGTGTTTTTTAGCCTTCATACCATGTTCTCCTATTTTATCTGATGAAAACACAAATATTATTGTTTGATGATGTTTGTTTTTGAAATGCGCATAATAAAATATATGGAACTCCTTTAACCATCTTTTGATCTTATATTATATATATATATATATATATATATATATATATATATATATATATATATATATATATATATATCACGATAGATTAACGGAGCCATAGAGTCTCGCTATTCCCTGTCAATAATTGTTTCTACTTTTGGCACAAGGCCAGCAAATTACCCAGTGCATTACTGGTACTTTATTTTATCGACCCCGTAAGGACGAAAGGCAAAGTTAACCTCGGCGGGATTTGAACTCAGAATGGCAAGGGCCGTAACTCTATGCGTCAAAGCATGGCGTCCGACCCTCTGCCGATACTGCCAATCCACCGCTATTCCCTGTCAACAATGTGTTCAAAGGAGAAGGAATCCTGAGCCCTTTAAAATACAATATGTTGAAAAGGTAACAGACTAGAGAGAGATATACAGTGCGCCATCAATAAAACAGGGAGGAACCACCAGTGTATGGGATCTATAACCTATATATATAATGTATAGTGTACACTTACCTTGTGAGCGCCATTGTGTATGGGCACCTTCAAGACCAGTCTTGGATAGAGTTTGCAAAGTCCCAGGTAAATAACCTAGTTGATGGTGATGTTGGTAGTGGTTGTCATATCAGTGGGT
>CAXHJY010000855.1:37500-40000 GCA_964016885.1 Eledone cirrhosa
GAGAAAGAGAGAGACAGAGAAGAGAGAGAAAGAGAGAGACAGAGAAGAGAGAGAAAGATAGATAGATAGATAGAGAGAGAGAGAGAGAAAGTGAGAGAGAAAGAAAGAGAGAGAAAGAAAGAAAAAGAGAGTGAGAGAGAGAGCTGTGTACGAGTATCAGCTTTCTCTCTGTCAACATAGTTTACTGAACGGATCGTCAGCAGCCCACCCGAGCAAGGAGTTTCGTGAGGTGGGGTGGCTGTTGTAGCGGGTATCGCTGGCCATTGTCTGCCGAAATGCCTTTGTCATTTAGTCCACGGGGCTCAGCCGAAACACTGTTCTGACCTAGATGTAGAGTCTGTCATCCTTTCTCTTTCCTTTCTTCCTTGAAGTAGTCCTTGCTCTTCCCCTCATTTTCCACTCAATTATAGCATTTATAGTACTTTCCTCTACTGCTCTCTTTTGTCTGTATGTTTAATAATAATTGTTTCTACTTTTGGCACAAGGCCAGCAATTATCCTCGGTACATTACTGGTACTCTATTTTATCGACCTCGTAAGGATGAAAGGCAAAGTTAACCTCGACGGGATTTGAACTCAGACCGTAAAGGGGCGTAACTCTATGCTGCAAAGCACGGCGTCCAACCCTCTACCGATACTGCCAATTAATGGTTTCTTATATAGGCACAAGGCCATCAATTTTAGGGGATGGTGAAAGTCGATTAAATCGACCCCAGTGCGTGACTGGTACTTTATTTTATCGACCCTGTAAGGTTGAAAGACAAAGTTGACCTTGACGGGATTTGAACTCAGATCATAAAGGGCCGTAACTCTATGCTGCAAAGCATGGCGTCCGACCCCCTCCCGATCCACTGCCTTTATGTTTAATCAACAAATAAAAATAAAATATTGTTTGCTCAACGGAAAAGAGTTCATTGTTCAAAAGAGGTATATGATAATTGTTTCTACATTTGGCACAAGGCTAGCAATTACTCCAGTGTATTACTGGTACTTTATTTTATCGACCCCGTAAGGATGAAAGGCAAAGTTAACCTCGGCGGGATTTGAACTCAGTCCGTAAAGGGACGTAACTATGCTGGAAAGCATGGCGTCCGACCCTCTACCGATACTGCCGTATATGATAATGAAAGTATTTAACATATTTTAAATAAAAAGATTTCTTTTTAAATGGAAGAGAGAAAAAGTGGGCTGGAGGAAAAATTGAATAACACAATAGGGGCCAGAGGGAAAGGACTGGGGTTAATTTTGTTTCAACCCCTCCATCATTATAACAACAATAACACCACAGCCACCAACACGATTGTCACTGTCTCACCACCACTACAACAACAACAATAGCAACAGCAAAAACAACATCGGGTCGCACGTTTGAGATCTTTGCACTAAAGATTCTGCTGCTAACCCACTGGTCTCAACCTATGGCTAATTAACAACAACAACAACAACAGCAACAACCACATACCTTTCTCATACGGCACCATATTTATCCGTCTCCTCTTCCTTTTCCTCAACTTTCTCGTCGTCTTCTTCCAGAGCGGGCGGTAGTACCCCGGGGTATTTACACCTAGCGGGACCAAAGGGGGCTCAGATTTGGCCGTCGCCCCAAACAGAGGTATGCTGGCGCAACAGCAGCACAAAAACAGTGGGTTCGTGGCCCCCAAACGGCAGGCGGGCCCCATTTGTATAAACACGGGCCGCATCACGTGGGTGTGTACTTCCGCTGTAGAAACCGCGGGAATTACTTCCCTGCATATGTCTGTCATGGAATCCATTTAGTAGTAGTGGTAGTAATAGTGCTGGTTGTAGTGGTGGTGGTGGTAGTAGTGGTTGTAGTGGTTGCAGTGGTGGTTGCAGTTGTGTTATTCTGTTGTGTGGTGTGTGGTGATGGGAGTTGTGTTGTTCTGTTGTGTGGTGTGTGGTGATGGGAGTTGTGTTGTTCTGTTGTGTGGTGTGTGGTGATGGGAGTTGCGTTGTTCTGTTGTGTGGTGTGTGGTGATGGCAGTTGTGTTGTTCTGTTGTGTGGTGTGTGGTGATGGGAGTTGTGTTGTTCTGTTGTGTGGTGTGTGGTGATGGGAGTTGTGTTGTTCTGTTGTGTGGTGTGTGGTGATGGGAGTTGTGTTGTTCTGTTGTGTGGTGTGTGGTGATGGGAGTTGTGTTGTTCTGTTGTGTGGTGTGTGGTGATGGCAGTTGCGTTGTTCTGTTGTGTGGTGTGTGGTGATGGGAGTTGTGTTGTTCTGTTGTGTGGTGTGTGGTGATGGCAGCTGTGTTGTTCTGTTGTGTGGTGTGTGGTGATGGGAGTTGTGTTGTTCTGTTGTGTGGTGTGTGGTGATGGGAGTTGTGTTGTTCTGTTGTGTGGTGTGTGGTGATGGGAGTTGTGTTGTTCTGTTGTGTGGTGTGTGGTGATGGGAGTTGTGTTGTTCTGTTGTGTGGTGTGTGGTGATGGGAGTTGTGTTGTTCTGTTGTGTGGTGTGTGGTGATGGGAGTTGTGTTGTTCTGTTGTG
>CAXHJY010000856.1:0-115000 GCA_964016885.1 Eledone cirrhosa
AACTACATGGAAAAGATCGAACGGACCACACCCTGCGACCACTAGCTATTTGATCCACGGGTACATCTCCCAGAGAGTCCACACAGCTGATAGTGAATCCCAGTTGATTCGTGAATTCGGAACTTTTCAACAAGACCAACTGTGCCTGGAGCTATGCAGATGACTGCATGCGCACAATGGATATCGCACCCACAAGGTCACCTGTATTGTTCATCTTGCTGTATGTGTGTAAAATATCCGTGCGTGGGATATCCCTGAGTAAATTTGCTTGACTGTTAATTGATTGTTTGTTAATTAGGCAGGAATATATTATTGTCTTTGTTAATCCTATATTAATAATTTTTTGATAATACATTATTAGATTACTGAAGCTATTTTATACCTTCTTAAAAATACATTTTATAATTATTGTCTTTTTGCTTATATATTTTCATACTTATCATTTTCTTTAATCTTGCCCAACTTGATAAGCTCTTTGAATTGCTCCTTAATTAGATTACTTAAATTACTTTATTTATTATACCTAAGTTGTCGTATCTGTTGAAGCAGCCCTTTGAAAATTCCTCGGATCTCCCAAATCCCGTAATCTTTAATTTTTAATTTGTAATTTTCCTCAATTCATTTTTATATATATTTTTAAAGGTTCTATAAAATTTTAATTCTTTGAAGGGTCTTTCTAAATTTTTAAAATTAAATTTAATGTTCAACCTCTTAATCTTTGATATATGAGATTGCTTAATCTTAAATTCATTAATTTTTTTAATTTCTGGGTTTGGAACTCTTAAAATTCAAATCCTAACTTAAAACTTAATCTTTATATTATGGATTCCCTAAATCATTAACTTCATTAACCTCTTAAATCTTATTGAAAGTTCTTTTCCCTAATTTTTAATTTTGGAGTTTAGAACTTTCGTAGGGATTATTAAATCTTCGTAAATTTTCTAAAATTTTTTAAGGGGATCTCTTAGGAAACTTTTTATTTTTTTTTTTCTGGTTTTTTAGGTTTATTGGGGCTTATAAGCTTTATGTGCTTATTGAGGGTGCTTTTACGAGATCCCAAGTCTTTTACTTTTAATGCGTAACTTATAAATTCTTTAAGTTTTAACCTTCAATCCCTCACCCTTAGGCCCGTTTCAAATTCTCTTAACTCCCTATAACCCATCCCTTTTACAACTCCTACAACTAATATAAAAGAGCCCCCTTAGAATATAGACCCCAAATATACAAGCTGAGTTGTTGATGTATACCACGATTTCAAACTGCTAATCTTGAGTGAAACGATGTAAATAATGAACTTACAATCACCTGTTATATGCCTTGAAAAGTCCCACGAAACGGCTGTCGGCAATAAACTTGTTATAATGTCATAATAGTTCCTTTGTTCTTTTTCATTAATATTTCTGCTCTGCTTATACGCATAGAGCTTAACTAGCTACCGTCGCATATTTGGTAGGTCAGGCGTGATCATCGCGATTTACGTACGACCTACCATACATCTTGCTTATATAATATATATATACCGAAAACCCCATTGCTGAATTCTACCGTGTCATGAATAGTCAATTCCACTATTATAGGCTTCCTGATAAAGTGTGATGAATAATTAAGTATTGCATATGATTGAGCAATATATATTGTAGTCAGCATATGTAGACTGCAATAGACATGGAAACATATGTTAAAGCTATTAAATTCCTAACCTCCTTCACGGCGACGCTTATATTTTTCCTTGGTGCACTACTTGTATAGATAGATAGATATCCACACTGTCAATATCCCAACTATCTATCTACTCTGTCTCCTTCCAGGGAAACCAACAAATTAACTTGACATGTGACTAAGCCGAATATATATTAAATTACCAGATAAGTTGTTTTTTAAGGTAAATGACACCGAGCGTTACATATGACAATGCAAGACAAAATATAAACAACAGGACCGAATTAAACTCCTCAATGAGCAATATCAGATAAACTGTACTGACAATGAAGTCCCAGGCGAGTGATAAGGACATTGACAAATATTAAGATTATATTCATACCACCATTGATTACGTAATATGTTATAAAGTCTTAGTTGATAATTAATACAAGCTCTTCGGAATATGTATGCTAGTGCGTAGTCTTCTCTCTTGCTCACTACCTTCAATTCCTCTTATGGCAATGTTATTGATAACTAATTTGTGTTGTGAAGTATTCTACCCCAAAGAAGGCCTTGGCATTTATTTCCATTCACCTATCCTATTAGGATGAAATCGTATTGGCTTGTATGCTCCCCTGATTGTTATGTAATGATTGTTGGCTGGTTTCCTGAAGTTTGTGTTGCAAATGGTTTAATTGTAAGCATCGCAGAACTCCAAACGTCTAAACCTGTCCTAATTTCACGTACCATACTCATGGTCTCCGTACGCACTGCGAAAACTCTCACTGTTTCCCCAACATGACCAATGAAGTCATTATTGAGGTAGTTTGTAAGAGTACCTAATACAAGTGATCTTTTTGATCATTTGAAAGTCCAGTTTCTGGAGTGAATGCAGAAATTATAGTAGATGTATTGCTCAAAACTAGTCTAAGTATAATTATCCTATCACTTACCTAACCATTTCACAGTTATCAGTATTAAAGAACTTGTATCTTTGTTTCTTGCCGGTGATGAATCTGACCACTGAAATTTAATAACACACGCACGCACACATGGTAACTGAAAAAAATGGCCCTATTATTTTTTGACCATTAAAAACAACATATCAAAATTCACTGTTTTGTCCAAAGTTACAGCACATATTCCAAGAGATCCCAATTTGAATCCATGCATTTTTTTTGAGGCGCATGAAGATTATCATCTTTACAACAGACTTAAGGGTGGCTCTGATCTCCTCCGTGATGTCTTCCTTTAGTTCAATGATGGTCCTGGATTTGTTGACATATACCCTATCTTTCAGATCGCCCCAAAGAAAGAAATCTGGGGACTTAACCCTTTAGCATTTACATTGCTCTATATATACTATTATATTTTCACAGTAAAGGCTTTACCTTACATAATTATCTCACATAATAACGAATCTATGAGATTTTGATATTTATGTTGAGAACAATACCTTAACATAAATATGAGTGGCCAATTATGGCCCGTTTGAACAGAAAGAAGTGAGAGAATTCTGGCCAGATATGGCCGGTTGAAATGCTAAAGGGTTAAATCAGGGTTGTGTGGTGCTCACATAAAATCAATCTTCAAACTGATCATATGATTTCCAAAGTTAGTTTTCAGCCATTCTCTCAACTGATTTGGAGGTATGAGAGCTTGCTTCATCTTGCTGGAACCATAACTTATTCATTGGAGATGGGTACATTGTCAATAGCTCCTTTTTGAAGTTTTCCAGGACCTCCGTATAACATTCCTTTCTGTCTGCAGCAAAGACACGATTTTCTTCAAAGAAGAATGGCCAATCAGCACTCGCACAGAAAGAGCAGCCCAGACAATACATTTAGCTGAGAATAAAGGTTTCACAGCCACTTCAGTGGGTTTCTTTGACCCACAGAACACATTCTTAGAGTTGATCTTCCTCTCTACCTGAAAGTGGGCTTCATCTGAAATCCATAGCAGATTCATCTTCTCCAGCTTTGTCTCGGCCATAGCCTTTCTCTTAGTTTAATCAGCTACAGTGAAGTTTTGTTTAGTCTGTATTCTCTAGACAACACTTCTGCAAGTTTGACAACACTTCTGCAAGTTTCTTTGGCTACTCCTACACAGCAATCGTGTTGAGCTCTGTTCAACAGACTTTTACTCTGATCTAAAAATCACAATCTCTAAGAATGTCATGAATATTGGATTACATACATGTATAATTTTTATGGGATTGGAGGATAGGGAAAATATTCATACAACTTGAAATTTTCACCCATGAGAATAATCTTTCACTTTTTTTCTCTAGCAAAACAAAAGAAAAATCTTCCTAAAAGAAATTCTTATCCATATGGAAAAAGAATCTTACATTTATCTTCATAAAACTTTCACTTTTTGTGCATGAAAATCTTATCAAAAAAATAAAAAAATAAATAACTGAATTCTCTAAATATTTTCACATTCAAAGGGCCCTAAAAACAAAAAAAGCGCCAGAACCTGTAACTAATGAGGTTTTTGTTCACAAAATACAATGTATGAACTGAATAATATAAAAAAAGAAGTTAAAGGGGAAATATTTTACTTTCTACAGTAGAATATATAGTTAACAGCCGCAGTAATATATGTTTCTAAGACTGATAGATTCTTTATATTTAATGTTAATAATAAACAAACCTTTTACTGTATTTGCTTCATGAAATATTTTAAATGATTGCGAGATTAAGGAGTTATTAGTGTGTAGACGTCAATAGGAGAGCTATATGATCTTAGCTGGATACTATCTATCCAGTCAACATCTATACACTGTATTTATCATATCTAGTCAACAACTACATACAGTACCAATCTATCAATCCAGTTAACATCCATACACTATGGAAACACTGGCTGCAGAAACGTGTTTATAGTAACTATTTATAAAGATTCCTCTTCAACCTGACTTATATACAAGTAAAATAGGTTATATAATCCTCTTTTCAATCCTGCTATGGGCTGAATAGATTTATATTACAATATCACATCTATGAACTACATTTTCAAATCTCTTGTTAATTCCAGCTGGGGTCTATATATGTAGTTATATGTTTTGCATCTAGTAGTGACTACCTCCACTAGCTTTAAGGATAGATGGTACAACCATTGTCACACATTTAACCAAATAGATAAAAGAAGTAACACGGCACTATCCAAACTAATATGGAGGCTGAACACACAACCAGGTACAGTACTCGCTGTCTTGGTCTAAACTAGTAAGTGCATTTCCATATTTAAGCAAATCTTTTTCACCTGATTGTGATCTTTGTACAACCGAGACTCAACATATTATCAATAGAAGTCACCACATAATTAAATGCTCCGACCTATTTAATAACAATGTATAAAATTTCGAAAACTTTCCAGAGAATATATAGTTAGCGTTTCTGTAATCATTAACCTCAACTAGACCAAAAATTAATTAATAAACCATACATCAATACATAATTACACAGGAATCTCCTTCTCTAATAATTAATACATAGGATGGAAATATAAATATATAGAATTAAGTTCAAACAAATTAACAAACTATAAGTGGATCATTCAAGCCAACTCTATAAAATATATGAACTGGAGACTGACCCCTCTGGTAGTTTGATACCTTAACCTACTTATAGTCACTAGAATGCCAGCAACAATTTAGCCTCCTGCTCTCTATATAACTACTAGAATACCAATACTATCTATTTGTATACTGGCCAAAACACCATGAGAAATCAGTAACATATCAAAAAATAAAACCACACATCTTAAACTGTCTGATAACATGTCAGAAGGTAATGTAACCACTCCGATATCTTCGAAATACGTATAATAGAATTATGTACTAAAAAGATGTATGAATAAAACTGTCTCTCTTATTCATAATATTGAAACTCTGGTTGATACCTTACCGAGAAAATCCTAAGGAATACAAATCGTAGAGTGCTTTACATCCGTTGGCAAAAAGTCGGCAGGTTATATGATCAACCAAAGTTTCATCAACTGAATAATATAAGGTAAATACCCCCTTCAATCACGAATGACCATGGGATTTGCACCTAAAAAGTTCCCCTCCGAGGCAAAAGTCCGGACAAGGTTGTTTGTGGAAAACCAGCAGTCGCCCGTGCATACCAGTCTCCCTCTCCACGCCACTGATGTTGTCCAAGGGAAAGGCAATGGCTAATACATCTTGGCACCAGAGATGTCGTAACTCATTTCTACAGATGAGTGAACTGGAGCAATATGAAATAAAGTATCCTGCTCAAGAACACAACGCAAAGCCTAGTCTGAGAATTAAACTCACAACTTCACGATTGTAAGCCCGGTGCTCTAACCACTAAGCCATGTGCCTTCACTCTATATATATATACACACACAACTTTAAAACAATCTATATATACATTACCAATATGTGCAGACAAACATCTTTTTCATTTGTAACACTTTTATAAACCAGTTTTCTTTATTGTTTTCAATATTTCATCATAATAATAATCATCATCATCATCATCATTGACACCCCCACCATCACCATTTGTCTGTAGATTACAACCAAGATCGTCCTGCGAGAAGATGCCATCAGTCCCTGCATTTATATGTCCAGTGTGGTGGTGGGGAACAGGATGTAATGGTGGGAGAGAATGAGGTGGGGCAGTCAAACGCTAGCCCCTCTCACCCCCTACCTTAAAGTTTTCTTTCATGTCCAGTCCATAGTAACCAAACAAGGAATGGTCTAGTTTTTAAACTTCAGGTTATTTTCTTTAATAATAATAATAATAATAATAATAATTTCATACATTGATATAACACCTTAGATTAATCACTAGGGTAGGAAGGGGTAGGAAGTAAGGGTAGGAAGTAGAGGTAGGAGGGAGGAAAATGAGATGTAATGAAGGGCATGCCTTTTTACAATGGCACTAATGCCATAACATGACAAGGTTCCAACTGGGAAATGAAACCCAATCACAGACTTCGTTTGTAGAACAAACTTATACACCACAGCATGAGGATCGACATATTAATAATAATAATAATGATAATGATAATAATAATAATAATGATTCTAATTTAGGCACAAGGCCAGAAATTAGGAGGGATAAGTGAATTAAATTGACCCCAGTACTTGACTGGTACTATATTTTATCGATCCGGGAAGGATAAAAAACAAAGTTGCTCTCAGCAGGACTTGAACTCAGAACAAAGAGCCAGAACAGATACCACGACACATTTTGTTCGATGCCCTAAACATTCTGCCAATCCACTGCCCTAATAATAATAATTAATAATAATAATAATAGTAATAAAAGTAATGACACTAATATTAATGATAGGTTTTGTTGATGGCAGAAGATGAAATTTCGTAGAGAGAAAGAAAGAGGTGGGAAAAGCCAGTTGATTAAAGCTCAGTGTGTAACTGGTATTGACTTAAAACTACCTTCCAGACAGGAATGAAACAATGAAGTACTGAGCAGGGAGATCAGAAAGGACCAAGACTCCTTTCTTTTTTTACGGTTTAGGTCAACATCAACATCATCTATAACAACAATGATAAATATTAATAATAGATGTGACCCCTTTTTGTAGAATATTCTCACTGCCAAAAACTGTCCCCAACAAAAAAATGTTTATTTTTTTGTTTGTTTGTTTTTTTTGTCAACTTCTGTTTAGTAAAGATTTCTTCAATGCTCTTATTGCCAAACTGAGGTCAGGTCAAGAGAACCGAAGTCAGCTGAGGTCAGGACAGGTCAGGTCAAGCTGACATCCATTGGATTCTATGTTCAGGTAGTTGGTGAAGCTGCAATCTGAAACCAGTGCAGTAGCAGTAGTAGAGGTGCAGTACCATGGTCAAACTTCAACGCCCAAGTGCATCACACCACCATCAGCTATTGGTACATACTTGTCAGAGCCAACCTGCACGAGAAGGATGGTATAGTCAACATGTGACCGACAGACTGGGTCTCGGTGACACGGGACCCATCGATGGACTATCGTACCCTCTAAACCCTTTGTTGGTGTCCAGCCATTCCAGCCACTCTTCCCTCCATTCTGTTTCCAGTCATCGCGGGGCCACTGGACATCGATACGACGCCCTAGGTTCATGTTGTCATACATTTGGCTGGGATCCATTATCTGGGAAAAAAATAGACAGAGTTTAGACACTGGACTGTGAATGGTTTAGTTTCACACAGATAGACACATGTAGTATTGAATGAACCTCTATTGGTTTCAATGATGAGTCTTCCAGTTATTTGATCAATAGAGCAGCCTATTCATGAAATTAACATGCAAGTGGCTGGGCATTCCACAGGTGTGTAGTCTTAATGCAATTCTTAGAGATATCCAGTTTGTCACAGTGTGTGACAAGGTTGGCCCTTTCAATTACAGATACAGTCCATCCAACAGTCTTCCAAATATTCTCAGGTCTCAAATAATCATCCCCATTTATTAATTTTTCAGCTTTTTTCCAAACACCCTGCTTATTAAATTTTGATACTCTATCTCTGGCGAAATTTTATTTTAAGTGGTAGCATTCTTGTGACAATTTTTTTTAGACATTAAAAAAACATTATACCATGACAAAAAATGTACATTACTAGAAATCCCATAAGTTATAAAATAAACAGGATCAATTGAGGACTCAATATGTAAACTAAATGACTAATTCTGGTTTTTAAAAAAAAACAGAGACAACATAGAAAAATTACCAATTTTCCAACCCCTCTCGCTTATTCCACCCATTATTTGGGGTGACCCGAGAGTAGTTTCCATCCATCTATATTCACTCACAAGGCTTGGATCAATCCAAGGCTGTGGTAAATGACATTTATTTAAGATGTCAGGTAGTGAGATCAAACGTCGGACTTTATGACGGCAAAGATATATTCTTAACCAGTCAACAATGGTGTGTCTGCTCCACAAACATGTAGTACACCATACCACACACACATGTAATACACCATACCACACACACATGTAATACACCATACCACACACACATGTAATACACCATACCACACACACATGTAATACACCATACCACACACACATGTAGTACACCATGCTACACACTACACCATACTACACACACACACTACACACACCACACTAAACTACACACACACTACATACACTACACCATACTACAACCACATTACACAATGCTACACATACTCCATACTACACACCCACACCATACTACACGCCATACACACCACACCATACTACACACACACACACTACACCACACCAACCACACACTACCCCACACCACACCAACACTACACACACCACACTACACTACACTACACAATGCTACACACCACATACACACACACTACACTACACCACACCACACACCACACACCATACTACCCCACACTACACACACCACACACACACCACACACTACACCACACCACATCTTCACAAAAATTAAAATACTTACTCGAACTCGCTGTGAAATTGTTGCCTCTTTCGTGGCACTGGTAGAGTTTGAACTTGTGATGGTGCTAGTGACAACAGTGGGTGCAGTAGCAGTTACACCATTACCACTGCTGCTGTTGTCAGGGAAAGCTGTTATAGAAGGGGTTGTAGTCGTAGTAGTCGTCGTTGCCGTCATTGTCGTCGTCGCCGTGGTTACGACAGGAGGCAGGGTCAACTTACTGTTGTGACTGTTGGTTAAGTTCTGTAGTGTTATGTCGGACAGGTTGCTAGGAGACACTGGTGCACCTGATGTTGCTGATGGTGGGGCTGGTGCATTGGTGGAGTTGGAACGCATTGAACCTGGGGAGGAGAGAGAGTGAGAGGAAGGGTAGACATAGGGGAGGATGTGCAGAAAGAGACATAGGTGTAATTGTCATTTTTCTTATGAAAAATACTGCCTATAATTATCAAATAATTTTGAAAATAGTTAAGAATTTCTCATTAGTAATCTGTTTTAAAGTTTCTTACATAAAATTATAATTGTTTCTACTTTTGGCACAAGGCCAGCAGTTATCCAGTACATTACTGGTACTTTATTTTATCGACCCCATAAGGATGAAAGGCAAAGTTAACCTCGGCGGGATTTCAACACAGACCATAAAGGGCCGTAACTCTTTGCTGCAAAGCATGGCGTCCGACCCTCTACCGATACTGCCAATCCTCCGCCATTACATAAAATTATAATGGAAAGTTTTTAGATAAATATAAACATTTTAAAGCAAACAGTTTTGTATCGTGGGCAGTTTCAGTTGGCTTGGTATCAAAGCGGTTATAATCCATCACCCAGTTAACCCTTTAGCATTTAAACTGGCCGTATTCAGCCAAAATTCTCTCACCTCTTTCAGTTCAAACCAAACATAACTGGCTACTCGTACTAATGTTAAGGTATTGTTCTCAAAATAAATAACATCAAAATCTCATAGATTCGATATGGTGTGAGAAAATTATGTAAGATAAAGCCTTTAACACAAAAACATACTAATAAATATAGAGTAATGTAAATGCTAAAGTGTTAACACCACCACCTGGCCCTTGGGTAGCTTTAGTGGCATCCACTCTGTCGGGAGTATTTGATCACAGTCTTTAGTTGAAGGGCAGATCCTTTCTCCAGTCTCAGAGACCCTAAAATGGTCTCTGAGCCAGCCCTTCCCTGTAATTAACCAATTTAAAAAGTAAAAATGCCTTGATCAATCAGACCTACTATCTGAGAGATTCCAAACATGACCATCCCATCTTTTTCCTATGTGCAGAGAACCCAGAACCACAATTTCTTTTAAATGGTGAGGAGTGATTTGGTGGAGATTTGACTGCTTTTTCTAGCAGGTTGAATGACCAAATAGAAGAACCTTTGTTGGCTAATTGGATGAGTGGTAATGTGTGTGATGGTGGTGGTTGTAGTATGTATGTGATAGTGTGTGGTTGAGTTTATGAAGGGGGAGTGGTGTAAGTGTTTGGTGATGATGAGTGGTGTGGTGTTTGGGGATGTTGGTAGTATGGTGTTATGTGGTGGTGGTGGTGTATGGTGGGGGAGAGCGCGTGGTAGTTGAAGTATGTGTGAGTGTAGTGCGTAATTGTGGGTGTGAGGTATGTGTGCATGTGGTAGTGGTATAGTGGTGCTGTGTGGTTGTTATTTAATTGCAAACGATGGCATCACGATGTAAAATCAAATTATAACACACGACACTGACACACACAAACAGATAATCGTTTTAAAAGACATACCCAGTTGCACAGCTGCAGCTGCATGTGTGCAAGAGCTGGTGTAAGTTGCATCTTCTTGAAATCCAGAACTTCTTCCTGCACAGCTAGCACCACAGTGGCGTCGCATTCTAGAATATACCAATACCATCATCATCATAAACAAAATTTCATCATCATAAACAGAACTACTACTCCATTTCCGTTTAACATCAATTTTTCCACACTTGCATAGGTTAGACGGGTCACCCACGCCGGGAGGCAAGTTTGGCCAAGTGTCGCACCTTGCTCCAGCAAAGACACCATCATAAACCATACAACTATCATTATCACCATAAACAACACAGCAACCCCCTTTGGTCAAAGTTGACCATGGGTTTGCACCTAGAAAATTCCTCTCTAAGGTACAAGACTAAGCAAGGTGAGATCAGCTCTCACAACTTCTGTCCAAATCTGCAGCTTCCTTCCACTTCTTCACTCAACTATCATCATCCATAAACATCACATGTTCATAACAGTACAGGCTTCTCTCCTGATTCCTTGTATATCCAACTTTTCTTTCAGTTCATCTACGCTTTATTGTTCATGCACATTAACATTGCACATCCATCAGAGCATGCTTGCTTCATTTCTCTCCAGCTTCTGCATTCACTATCCATATCTCACTACCAGACAACATTGCACATTGCACACAGGCATCATACAGCCAGCCTTTCATTCGTAAAGAGAAACTTTTTGTTGTCAACAGAGGTAGTAGTCCTTGAACTTTTTCCATCCTGTTCTTTAACTAGATCACCTAAGTAGTAGAAACTATCAACTACTATGGATCCTTCCTGGGATTGGAAAAAGTTTATTTCACTGGTATTCTTACTACCAACTATCCCTGTACATCTGCCACATACAAAGTCTACATTTTCTGTTAGTCTGCCTACTATCCCACTACAAATTTGAAGAAATTTAATAAACCAACTTTTTGATTAGTAAGCAAAAAACACCCAGCCCACATAGTAAAGTGGTCGCGTAGGTATCATGACAAAAAGCACTCAGCCCACACTGTAAAGTGGTTGCGTACAAGTCATGAAAAAAAGCACCCAGCACACACTGTAACTGTAGTTGGCATAAGGAAGAGCATCCAGCTGTAGAAATCTTGCCAGAAACAGTTCTATATGAGCAAGACATGGTCACCTGACCCAACTTGTCCCAAATGGGACAAACCGTCTAACCCAAGCGAGCACAGAAAGTGGACATTAAATGGCGATGATGATATCATCAGAACATTAGAAAGGTTCTTGCATAAAATTATGATGGAATGATTTTATAAAAGACTGAATAATTTAAAACATGCAGTTTTGTATCCTAGAACTGAGAAGAGTTAAGATATAAAATGATAGAAAGAAAAGTAAAGCGAGATACCTGGACCACATGCTTTTAAAAAAACTCTTGACATTAGAAAGAAGGAACTCTCCACCAATGATTGTGGCTAATTGCTCATGTGTTGAGGAATAAGATGTGGTTAGTGGAGAGACATAGATGGGATATCCAATGGGTTGATCACACGATGAGTTGATCATGTTGCGAAGAGCCTGCTTTGCATTCTGTATGCTGCCTCTTTCGGGGTTTCGATTACGTAGAAAAATCAATTCTTGTTGTTGTCCAGCCCACAACCCACGGACACACTCTCTGTTCACCTGGACAATAAAAACAATAAGAAAGATCGGTTGGTGAAAAAAATGGAGACAGCATAAGGTAGAAAAAGAAATCCAGTAGTCTAGTCATATCAACCTTACTTGTGTTAGAGCAACAATAAAATGTATCCTGTATAATCAAAGAGGAGATAGAATAAAAATTGTCCATTACTAAATTCGTTTACTGAAGACATTTGTCTGGTCAACGCTTCTTTACAGTGGCGAATCATGGACTTTCACAAATCAGACATGGAGATACTTTGAGTTTACCGAGATGTATTTCTATAGCAGAATACTCAGGAACTCGTACATCGACCGAATAAATAATGAAGAGGTTTTGAAGAGAGTGTGAATGGAATGTGAGATAGTGCTCACCATTATAAAGAGACAACTAATGTTCCGAGGAGATGTCATCAGGAAAGGCATGCTGGAAGACCTTTCCAGTAGCAGGAAAATTCCTGGGAAGCATGCCAGAGGTTGTCAAAGGAGGTCGTTTTGTGACAATTTCAAAATCAAAGCCATAGAAGTATGGGATCTTGCCCGAGATTAAACAGCGTGGAACGTCAAACACTGATACAGAGATAGCACAAGAAGAGAAGACTAGACTAGTACTTTATCAACCTTGAAAGGTTGAAAAGTAAAGTTGAACTCAGCAGGATTTAAACTTAGAATACAGAGAGGTGGAACTAATACTATAATGCATTCTACCTAAGATTTAAATGACTGCCAATTTACCACTTTGCACTATCATCTACAGATGATGGTGGATGGTAGTTAGTATAGTAGAGGTAGGTGTTGTTGGTATGGAGATGTGATGGTAGTTGTTTTAGTAGAGGTAGGTGTTGGTGGTATGGAGATGTGATGGTAGTTGTTTTAGTAGAGGTAGGTGTTGTTGGTATGGAGATGTGATGGTAGTTGTTTTAGTAGAGGTAGGTGTTGGTGGTATGGAGATCTGATGATATTGGACGGTAGTTGTTATAGTTATTGGTGGTAGGGACACTAATGGTTTGTAGATGGTAGCTGTTATAGCAGAGGTGTGTTGGTGGTGGTCATGTGATGGCAGTTATAGTTGAGGAAGGTGTTGGTGGTATGAACATATAACACTAGACAATGGTAGATGGTAGTTGTTATAGAAGAGGTAAGTGTTGGTGGTATGGACATGTGATACTAATAGATGGTAGCTACAGAAGATGGTAATTGTTATAGGAGAGGTATGTGTAGACGGTATGGACATGTGATGCTAGTGGATGTTGGCAGATAGTAGCTATACTTACTTTGACAATTCGGAAGGACAAGTATCGTTTATTCAACATTATAATTTTGTATTCATCTAATTCCTCATCAAAGACATGCCGTAGGGCAAGCAATGAGTTGGTGTTAGAAAGGACTGCATTGCGCCAGGCTGGGTCGGCTTCATGTGAGATCACCATGTTCTTCTCATAGTTGCTGATGGCATTGTATAAAACCTGGAGATCATCGTATTCATCAGACGATGCAAAATGATCCTGAAAAACAGATGAAGAAATACATAAGAGTAGAGTGGTGTATTGTGGTCTTGTCTAAGGAGAGCTTAGAAGGGTGGTGTCTTGTCCCAGGTACATAACAGGTAGCTATATTCCACTGCTTGGTAGACAGAGGCGAGTGCTGAGACTTGTTTAGGAACCACAACACTATGGTAGGTACATTACAGAATTAGATAGATTATGGTGAATGATGTGTCTTGTTTAAGGTACAAAACACAGTGGTAGTGATATTATGTAGCTACGTAGACTGGGGTGAGTGGTGTGTCTTGTTTAAGGACCACAACACTATGGCAGCTACATTACAGAATTAGATAGATTATGGTGAATGGTGTGTCTTGTTTAAGGTAGAAAGCACAGTGGTAGTGATATTATGTAGTTACGTAGACTGAGGTGAGTGGTGTGTCTTAAGATACTGACAATAGGTGTGTATATATATTAAAATATAAATATTAATAAAATAGATGTTCTTTTGATCAATTAAATTTTATTATACATATTTCAGAGGTACAACAATATGTCCTCATCAGAAAAAATATAATGATACATGACATACCCCGAGATGTTAAATGGTTAAGATTTAATCAAGGTAGTGATTAACCTATGAGAAAACTCAACATTTATACCCTAATAATGAGAAAATGCGAAAACGTAATAAATCCAATTAGAGAAGGTATGAGTAAGAAAAACGTTGCTTTAATGTAACAGTTATGGAGATTTTAAAATGTGGGATACTACAAATTATGATTATCGAGGAAGACGTCTCTGGAATTATAATTTTATTACAGTTTATGAAGGCAACTGATAGATGATTAAAGAGAGTGAGAGATAAAGGGGAGTAATTTATGCAGAAAAAATGTTTTCTACTTAAGGATTAAGCGGTTAAGTTTCAAAATATTTAATTTATGTTATTTTAGGGTGAAAAATCAAAATTTTAAGTTTTTAAAAGTTGATGGTTATTTATATTTATTAATTTTATAGATTTTATAAATTTTTTAAATGTGTTACATTTCTAAAATTGTGAATTTTATGAAAACAAAATTAAAGGATTTACTAGGCCTGCGAAAGAGAAATATACACTGTTGAATATTCCCTTAAAAGTAATCTTTAACAAAAATTATCTATAAGAGTGTCAACATTTTCGGTATGTAAAATTTATGAAGTACTTGTTAGAAATATCGAAAAATTTATTGTCAAGTAGATACATGTATCTACTTGACAATAAATTTTTGCAAAGTTTGAAATTTAGTAGAGATACTTACCTGATGTAGTTTAAGGGACATACGCAATGCAGGCGCCACAACTCTACGGAGAAGTTCCACATCCTTCACAACCCATTCATCACGTGATGACGTCACACGGAAGTCCCCCTTGAAGAGGGCGTGAAGACGGAAGAGGAAATAGTCGACTCTGGAAAATAAAGAGAGGAAAGGTCAAAGATGCAGGATGTAAAGATGATTAAATATTGGGTGAGAGGAAGAACAGACTGGAGAAGGAAGGAGGGAGGAGGAGGGGAGGATAGATGGAGAAGGAAGGAGGAGGGAGAAGGAGGAGGGGAGGATAGATGGAAAGGGGGAGGGGGGAATAGATGGAAAGGGGGATGGGGGATAGATGGAAAGAAGGGGAGGATAGATGAAAAGAAGGAGGGGGAGGATAGACGGAAGGAGGGAGGGGGAGGATAGACGGAAGGAGGGAGGGGGAGGATAGACGGAAGGAGGAAAGTGGATAATTGGAAGGAGGGGAGCATAGAAGGGGACAGGGGAGGATAGTTGGAAAGAAGGAGTCAGACATTGAAAGATTATGTAGATGAGAGATAAGGTGAGAGATGATATGAGGAAGAGCAAGAGTGATATGAAAGGGGGAGAGAGTAGTGATGGTAGTAGTAGTAGTAGTAGTGTGTATATACAAAGAGTCAGTACTCACCCAACAGATGCCCCGTTGTGCGACGCTGTACACAGGGCTCGCCGGCCCAGTAGACTGAGTCCATAACACAACGATACAAGGAAGGAGTCTTTCCCACTTTCCACTGACTGAAACAACAACAAGAAGATCCTCATCAACATACCACACAACATATGTATATTCATCATCAGCACAAGCATCATTTACATTTGTATATATATATATATGTGTTGTTTCCTTGAGCAAGACACTTTATTTCACATTGCTTCAGTTTACTCAGCTGTAGAAATGAGATGATAGGGACAGGGTTCCCTATCATTCCACTGTAAAGTGGACGTGTAGGCGCCTCGGAAAAAAAGCACCCAGCACTCACTGTAAATGAGGTTGGTGTAGAAATCAAGCCAGAATCAGTTCCCGTCCCACCCTTGCAAGCAGGGAAAAGTGAACGTAAAATGATGATGATGATATATATATATCATAAACATGTATTCCTTAACTCATCCAGCAACACTATGTATATACATTACAAATAAAAGCTCAGACTACTTATACACTACACACATATACAAACAGAATCCTTTCCTCTTTCTTCAGGTAGCACAGAAATACATGCGTGTGTGGGTATGTAGTTTTTACATACACGCACATGATGATGCTTATACACATATATATGTACATGTGAACACATATCTGAGGAGCTTTCGATTCCAGAGTCAGGATTGAACATTAATCGATCGTTCCTCGAGCTGATCGGCAGTGAAACATATGTAATATGTAATTAAATATGTAAATGATGCAACACTGATTCTTTGTTCCCTTTTAATATTATTATATATATATATATTTGTGAAGGTGCATGGCTTATTGGTTAGAGCATTGGGCTTGCAATCGAAAGGTTGTGAGTTCAATTCTCAGACCGGGTCATATGTTATTTCCTTGAGCAAGACACTATTTCACGTTGTTCCAGTTTACTCAGCTGAAAATGAGTACCAGCTGGAGGTTTAACCCTGTGATGGACTGGCGTACTGTCCAGGGGGGGGGGGGGGGGAGTCTTGTGTTCTCAGTCGCTTCACGCTATGAAGCCGAAATAAGCACCGGCCAAATGAGCCTTCTGGCTTAAGACAGACTTTAGACTTACAGCCTGCCTGCCCAGCCAGTGGGATGGCGTCATCGTATGGCTAAAACAGCAATGTGCTGTGACCAGCGGCGCTGAATGGCGCCCAACAGACTGGTCGGTCAAGGTGACTGAAGGTGATATATATATTTATATATAGCATAGATTGAGTTATAAAGTAAAAATAGTCTTTTACAATTAAATAGCTCAAAGAAAGGAATCTTTCCAAGCCGTCTAATATAATTGGATATATGAGAGGGATGAACACAGATACAAGTATACGTGTTCCAATTGCAAATGACCAAGTTAGCTAGGTTGAAAAATACTAATTTAAAACAATATGGTTTGCCTGACTCGATTTAACGTAATAAATCAATAAAAATAACAAACCTATATCGGGCAAATAGCCTGCGAAACAGATTTACATCTGTCCAGGTATCATAGGCTATTTGCCCGATATAGGTTTGTTATTTTTATTGATTTATTACGTTAAATCGAGTCAGGCAAACCATATTGTTTTAAATTAGTATTTTTTCAACTTAGCTAACTTGGTCATTTGCAATTGGAACACATGTTTACTTGTATCTGTGTTCATCCCTCTCATATATCCAATTTTATATATATATATATATATATATATATGTATAAATTTATTTATTTATTGGGCGTATTCCAATAAAGATGCTATCCAGTTTCCTTGATACAGAAGTAATCTGAAATCAGCTAAGGATTTTCTCAGCAGCAGGAGATCCTGCTGTAGATGGTTAGGATACAGGTTACAGAGCTTATAAATTATCAATGGAGATGGTATGGTCCACCACTCTATATTATCATCATCGTTTTTACATCTGGTTTTCCATGCTTGCATAATCAACATTTAACAGAAAGCTGACATTAAATGATGATATATATTTATTTATAATTAGAGAAAGAGAAAGAGAAATATGCATACACGTGTGTGTGTGTGAAAGTAAGAAATACATAAACATATGACTGTGTGTGTGTGTGTACATATATATATTATATTATATGAAAAGCAGATCGATATTGGAGTCACGTCCATAACTCCTATAGATGACCTTGAGCCAATCCTCTGCGAAACACACGTCAATATACAATAAATATCTTTTATATGTAAAAGAAACTTCCTCATTTTTTTATAATGAGGAGAATAAATGGGAGAAAGACAGTCTCCCCCACATTGACCCAATAGAGGGACCAGCAGTGTTAGTCGAAGGTAGTATAATAAGTAAGGCAATCAAAGATATGAAGGCGGGTAAGGCGGCTGGGCCTTCGGAAATAGTTGCTGAGATGCTGAAAGCCTCTGGAATGGTGGGACACACCATGGTCTCCCGGATAGTAAACCAAGTCATACAGAATGGGGTTGTTCCGAAGGACTGGCGTAGCAGCATCACCATTAACTGTTACAAGCGTAAAGGAGATGCCCTAGATAGGTGTAACTATAGAGGCATTAAATTAATCGACCAGGTCATGAAGGTCACGGAAAAAGTAATAGCGCAACTAATCAGAGAGAGAATTGATCTAGATGAAATGCAGTTCGGGTTTGTGTCAGGCAAAAGTACCACAGACGCTCTTTTCATTGTACGACAACTACAGGAGAAGTACCTAGCTAAAAGTAAACCCCTATACTTAGCTTTTGTTGACTTGGAGAAAGCCTTCGACAGAGTCCTCCGTTCCATTATCTGGTGGGCTCTTAGAAAACTAGGTGTTGACGAATGGCTTGTCAGAGCTATACAAGCCATGTATAAAGAAACAGTCAGCAAGGTTAGAATTAACAACGAATATAGTGAAGAGTTTAGCGTAAAAGTTGGTGTCCATCAGGGCTCTGTTCTTAGCCCCCTCCTATTTATTATTGCCCTTCAGGCTATAACAGAGGAGTTCAAGACCGGCTGCCCATGGGAACTCCTATACGCAGATGATCTAACGCTCATAGCTGAATCAATGGCCGAGCTAGAGAAGAAATTCCAAACATGGAAGCACGGCCTAGAATCAAAAGGCCTTAAAATTAACCTGGCTAAGACTAAAGTTCTAGTTTGTAGGAAAGAAAATAAGGCGCCGGTCCCTTCCGGGAAATGGCCATGCTCAGTGTGTAGGAAAGGCGTAGGTAGAAACTCCATTTTATGTCCCAAATGCAAAGTATGGGTGCATAAAAGATGTAGTGGGATCACAGGTAAGCTAACTAAGAACATAGATTTTACATGTGGCCGGTGCTCTGGTGCAATAAGTAGCAGCAAGTGCCCACAAAATACTAGCTCTTTCAATTGCGCAGAGGGTTCTATAGAAATAGTGGACAGCTTCCGTTACCTGGGCGACAAAATCAGCAGTGGGGGAGGGTGCTCTGAAAGTACAGTAGCTAGAGACAGAACTGGATGGAAAAAGTTCAGAGAGCTTATACCACTATTAGCCACTAAAGGGTTCTCCCTAAGAATGAAAGGCAGGTTGTATGATGCCTGCATACGAACAGCAATGTTGCATGGCAGTGAGACCTGGGCATTGTGTGCAGAGGATATACGCAGACTAGAGAGGAACGAAGCTTGCATGCTTCGCTGGATGTGTAATAGTAACATACGTGAACGGCAAGGCATAAGCGAACTAAGGAAAAAATTAGAAATAAGAGGGATCAGATGTTTACTCGAGAGAAGGCTACGTTGGTATGGTCACGTGATGCGCATGAAAGACGACAGCTGTATAACAAAGTGCAGGGCAATAAAGATAGACGGTAGCTACGGAGTAGGCAGACCCAGAAAAACCTGGGACGAGCTGATAAATTCTGACCTCACACACTTACACCTCTCCAAGACAATGTCACTGGACCGAGACCTTTGGCGGTACTCAGTAATAGAGAAGACCCGCCTTACCTAAATACAAAGTAAAACCTACTACAGCCAGTAGGCATCTCTAACAAAATACAGCTCCCCCCCTCCACACCGCCCCTTCAATGTAAAGTTATGTTGGTGCCACAACACCCAGGCCGAAACAAATGAGATCGTGTAGACACAGTCCACGCTGTAATGTGGCCGTGTAGGCAACACGGTAAAAACCTCCCAGACCCACACTGTAAATGTGGTTGGTGTTAGGAAGGGCATCCAGCTGTAGAAAACCCGCCAGATAGTCCTATGCGAGCAAGACAATCACTCTTGCCTCAAGTGGGAAAACCCCCGTCCAAACCCATGCAAGCGTGGAACACGGACGTTAAACGTTGATGATGATGATGATGATGATGATGATATATATATAAGTAGAAGTGGTATTTAATTTGTTGGAAGTCCGACAAACATAAATGTTTATAACTGATTTAGAGCACTCAACAAGTTACTGGAATAAATATTCAATGATATTAAATAAATGGAAACTATATTTATTTTATTATATATATTTCAAGGCTAACCAAAACAACATTGGTACGCTTTCATCAGATAAAATATAAAGTTTGTTTTATAAATAGAGACATACCCATGAAAATCATACCTTATCGGTTGGAAATTCACTGGAAATTCACTATCCGATAAGGTATGATTTTCATGGGTATGTCTCTATTTATAAAACAAACTTTATATTTTATCTGATGAAAGCGTACCAATGTTGTTTTGGTCAGCCTTGAAATATATATAATAAAATAAATATGGTTTTATAAATATAGTTTCCATTTATTTAATATCATTGTATATCTATATATATATAAATATATGTGTGGGGGGTGGGGGTGTAGGAGATGCACAGTAGATATACGTACCTTCTCTCTGCGTGCAGCACAAAATTGTATCCAACTGAAGTAGACATTACAGAAACTATTGCGTGTGATCCCTAACAGTCTACTGTCATAATCATCATCAACATGTGCATTAAATGTAGGGTCAAGATCAACATAGTCGTTACACTGTAGTGGTGCTAAGGCTACACGCAGCTCTTCATTCTGGCTCCATTGGTCAAGGCAAGGAGAGCGTACTGTGTAGTATATAATACTCTGAAATAAAGAAAATAGTGGTGAGATGAGGCTCAGTGGATGTAGGGAGGTGAGCATGGGTGTAGAAGCAATGGATATAGATTGACCAGTGGGTGTAGGGAGGTGGTCAGTGGATGAAGGGAGGTGAGCATGGGTGTAGAAGCAATGGATATAGATTGACCAGTGGGTGTAGGGAGGTGGTCAGTGGATGAAGGGAGGTGAGCATGGGTGTAGAAGCTATGGATATAGATTAACCAGTGGGTGTAGGGAGGTGGTCAGTGGATGAAGGGAGGTGAGCATGGCTGTAGAAGCAATGGATATAGATTGACCAGTGGGTGTAGGGAGGTGGTCAGTGGATGAAGGGAGGTGAGCATGGGTGTAGAAGTAATGGATATAGATTGACCAGTGGGTGTAGGGAGGTGGTCAGTGGATGAAGGGAGGTGAGCATGGGTGTAGAAGCAATGGATATAGATTGACCAGTGGGTGTAGGGAGGTGGTCAGTGGATGAAGGGAGGTGAGCATGGGTGTAGAGGCAATGGATATAGATTGACCAGTGGGTGTAGGGAGGTGGTTAGTGGACATAAGGTGTTGGTAGGATAGTGGATATAGAGGGAGGTGAGTATGGATGTAGAGGCAATGTATGTAGGCAGTGGTTATTGGATGACCCTGCAATAATCTACAAATTGCTCTACTAGTGAACTCTATACAACATTCACCACCACCACCACCACCACTACACCAATCACCACTATCATACTACAACACTTACCTTGATATAATAGTTGATGAGTAGTTTCCTTAGGTCAAAGACCTGCAGCATGGTGGCTGCACTGTTGTCGCTAATACTGTATCCTTCTAATATGTAGTTAGTGACCATCACCTCCCAGGCCAACCACCTCTGGTTAAATGCTGCGTTGAGGGACAATAGGTGTGGAAGATGACCAAGTTCACAGCAACAGAAACCTACAAAATATATATATATTATCAATTAATGTCAGTTTTTCCATGTTGGCATGGATTGGACATCATATATTGCCATAACAAAAGTCCGACGAGCTTTTGATTCCAGAGTCAGGCCAGATCGAGCCTTGAGCTGATCAATCGCGAAATGCACATCACACCTTGTACTTTTGGATTGGCAGTATTGGCAGCAAAGACTTTACGGCCCTTTATGGTCTGAGTTCAAATCCCGCCGAGGTTAACTTTGCCTTTCATCCTTACGAGGTCGATAAAATAAAGTACCAGTAATACACTGGAATAATTGCTGGCCTTGTGCCAAAAGTAGAAACAATTATTATTATTATTTATCAACTTTTTAAGGCGGTGGATTGGCAGTATCGGTAGGTTGGACGCCATACTTTGCAGCATAGAGTTACGCCCCTTTACGATCTGAGTTCAAATACCGCTGAGGTTAACTTTGCCTTTCATCGTTACAGGGTCGATAAAATAAAGTACCAGTAATACACTGGGATAATTGCTGGCCTTGTGCCAATAAAATAGGAACAATGATTATTATTTATAGGTACCGGCAGAGGGTCGGACAACATGCTTTGCAGCATAGAGTTGCGGCCCTTCACGGTCTGAGTTCAAATCCTGCCAAGGTTAATTTTGCCTTTCAACCTGACGGGGTCAATAAAATAAAGCACCAGTAATGCACTGAGATAATTGCAAGCCTTGTGCCAAAAGTAGAAACAATTATTTATACGCACACATCATCATCATCTTCGTTTAACGTCCATCTTCCACGCTAGCATGGGTTAGACATCATCATCATCGTTTAACGTCCATCTTCCACGCTTGCATGGGTTTGGACGGGAATTTTCCCACTTGAGGCAAGATTGGTTGTCTTGCTCGTATAGGACTGTCTGGCAGGTTTTCTACGGCTGGATGCCCTTCCTAACACCAACCACGTTTACAGTCTGGACTGGGAGGTTTTTACCGTATTACCTACACGGCCACATTACAGCGTGGACTGTGTGTTTTTTTTGTTGTGACACCTACACGACCTCATTTATTTCAGACTGGATGTTGTGGTACCAAAATAACTTTACATTGAAAGGGGTGGTGTGGATGGGATGAGTGTGGATGGAGTGGGGGTAGTGGGAGGGGGGTGTATTTTTGTTAAGAGGTGCCTACTGACTGTTACACATCCAACGGAGCATGCAAGCTTCGTTCCTCTCCAGTCTGCATATATCCTCTGCACACAATGCCCAAGTCTCACTGCCATGTAACATTGCTGTTCGTATGCAGGCATCATACAGCCTGCCTTTCATTTTTAGAGAGAAACCTTTAGCGGCCAATAGTGGTATATATATATATATATACCTTTGGCGGTACTCAGTAACAGAGAAGACCCGCCTTACCTAAATATATAGTAAAACCTACTCCAGCCAGTAGGCATCTCTAACAAAATACACCCCGTCCCACCACCACCACCCCCACCCCATCCACACCACCCCGTTCTATGTAAAGTTATGTTGGTGCCGCGCCATCAGGCCGAAACAAATGAGATCGTGTAGGTGTCACGACAAAAAAACACACAGTCCATGCTGTAATGTGGCCGTGTAGGCAACACGGTAAAAACCTCCCAGACCCACACTGTAAATGTGGTTGGTGTTAGGAAGGGCATCCAACTGTAGAAAACCTGCCAGACAGTCCTATGCGAGCAAGACAATCACTCTTGCCTCAAGTGGGACTACCCCCGTCCAAACCCATGCAAGCATGGAACACGGACGTTAAACGTTGATGATGATGATGATGATGATATATATATATATATATATATATATATATATATATATAGATACATATATATATAATATACACATATATATATAAATATATATAAACGAAGGAATTGTGGTAAGGAACCAGATGGACCATAACACACCAGAGTACTCAATACTTAGGGTAGTAGAGTGGGAAATAGGAAAAAGTATGACACCGACAGCAGAGCTTAAGCCGTTTCGACGGCTATTTCTGGACTAAATTAGAACTTTTAGCCTGGTGAATAAATAGCTGAACTTGTCAAGGGGTACTTCCTTATATGGGAAGATTGCAGTTGTCAAGACGATTGGTTAAAATTTGTAGTAAACACAAATAAGTCAATCATGGCATTTGGTGGGAGGTAGGGGTGGCTAAACTTGCCTGTAGAACAATGGGGGAGTGAGTGGAGCCGGTCAAGCGTTGAAAGTGATATGTATACAGCAGATTCTAAGAATAGTGTATGAAATGGAGGAGGGAGGTTATAGAATAGGTAATTCGAATGAGAGTAGGAGACAATAAAAGATAATAGAAATAAATAAAAAAATATATAAAATTAGATAGTGAGAAATGAATAAAAAAATCACAATGCTATCTTACAATTACAGGTTAATAAGTTGAGAATAGAAAAAAAATTGTAGAAATGGAGTAGTAGCAAAAATGATACAAAATTAAAGGGGTCTAACACATCTGCTATAAGTAGTTAGTAAAAGGTAATCGGCCAATTCTATCTTAAAATTACAGGGGTGGGAGAACTGATGCTACAGAGGCCCGATGGGCTGCATCGGGGTAGGCGAAAGGGGAAAAGCAGACAAGGGAGAAAATTCATCCAGTTTGATAGAGAGTTACTATGCATCTATTACCTTACCGCTCCTTACGGCCGCCTTCGACTTTGCCGAAACACTCACACCCATCACTGACCAGGAAAGAAATATCATTCTCCACGCCAGGAAGACAGTCCTACTTTTCGACAACTCCAAGTGGATAAAGAGAGCTCCCGACTCCCCCTTCGACGTCAGTATGAGCGCGACGGATTCGGCCGAGGTCACAGATCTTATAGGATTATTCCTACTATTTAAACTCACCGAAATGTTTCCTGCATTCGGCAGTGGATTGTACCGGGATGATGGGCTCCTCACCCTCAAAGGGTACAACCCCAGTAGTACAGACCGGGTCCGTAAACAACTAATCAACTTCTTCCGGGACTGGGGATTTAAAAAAAAAAAAAAAAAAAAAAAAAAAAAATCACCCTACAAACGTCCCTATCCCGAGTCAATTTCCTGGACGTTACCCTTAACCTCAAAAATGATCTGTACTACCCATACAGGAAACCAAACGACAACCTGCACTACATCCACCACCGCTCTAACCTTCCTAGAAACATCACCAATAACCTGGTTAAAAACATCTCTCTCCACATATCTCGTTTGTCCGCTAATGAGCAGATATTCGACGAACATGTGCCTCATTACAACCAGGCCCTCAAGCGGAGTGGCTTCCGGGAGGAAATATCCTTTTATCCAGCTTCCCTTAGCGGAACCAGCAGGCGACACTGCCGCTCATGCAACGTAACGTGGTTCAATCCTCCCCATAATGCCGAGGTGGCAACACCTATCGGCAAAATCTTCTTTAGGCTCCTCGTAAAACACTTCCCACTACAACACCGCTACCACAACATAATCAACAAAAACACCACCAAACTCTCCTACAGCACCACACCTAACTTCGCACAAAACATCGTCTCCTCAAACAACAAAAAACTCAACCCCTATGGAAGAAACAACCTAAACATCAGTGGAGAGCCGACCAGGAGGTGTAACTGCCCTGATAGATCTACGTGCCCCCTCAACAACAAATGCCGAGAACGTAACGTGATCTACCAGTGCAACATGAGGACGGACACCTCCAACAAAGCTTATATAGGATTAACCGCTTTTGACTTCAAGACCCACCAACATACTTTCCAAAACCAGGTCCGGCGACATGCCACTACACTTTCGGGCCACATCTGGGAGCTCCAAGATAATAATATAACCTACAATCTCACTTGGAGCTTACTGTCCAGAGCTAACTCTTACACGGGAGGACGCCGTCCGTGTAACTTATGCTCGGAGGAAACATTACAAATGCTGTTTTCGAAGGAGCAACTCCTAAACAAGAAAGACGAACTGGTAACCACATGCAAGCACAGATTGCGTAGGAGATACCTCACCCTCAAACCCCATAACAACCCGGGTGGGTAGACAAGGGCTGATACCCCCCACTTGCCGAATAAGTTAGGGGGAACCCCAGCTTACATAGGTAGATGTATCTCTTTTCTTTTCCTCTGTCTTCTTCCCCCTGTCTCATCCTACCACTTCCTTCCACCCCCTATTTTCTTCCTCATCTGCTTTTCCCCTTTCGCCTACCCCGATGCAGCCCATCGGGCCTCTGTAGCATCAGTTCCCCCACCCCTGTAATTTTAAGATAGAATTGGCCAATTACCTTTTACTAACTACTTATAGCAGATGTGTTAGACCCCTTTAATTTTGTATCATTTTTGTTACTACCCCATTTCTACAATTCTTTTCTATTCTCAACTTATTAACCTGTAATTGTAAGATAGACTCCCCTATTGTTCTACAGGCAAGTTCAGCCACCCCTACCTCCCACCAAATGCCATGATAGCTTATTTGTGTTTACAACAAATTTTAACCAATCCTCTTGACAACTACAATCTTCCCATATAAGGAAGTACCTCTTGGCAAGTTCGGCTATTTATTCACCAGGCTAAAAATCCTAATTTAGTCCAGAAATAGCCGTCGAAATGCCTTGAGCTCTGCCGTCGGGGGTCATACTTTTTCATATATATATATATATATATATATAAATACACACATTATATATATATAAATACACACATTATATATATATATATAAATACACATTATATATATATATATATATATATATATGCAAGCATAGAAAAGCAAATGTAAAAACGATGATATGAGAGTGGGCTGAAAAGTTCATAGGCTGACCATGAAGAAGTGATGTTAGAGCTGTAAAATCTTGCATGAATTAATTTAAACACTTCTTATTAATAACTGCATTGTTTCTTTCCAGGGTCTACGTTGAAAAATAAACCTCAATTGTCATTCCATGAGAGTATCTTGGTCAGCCTATGAACTTCTAAACACATATGGGTGGCACCGGGTGTTATATACACACAGTGTGCCATACACTCATACAGGCCACATGGGGTGTTATATACACAGTGTGCCATACCCTCATACAGGCCACAAGGGGTGTTATATACACAGTGTGCAATACAGGTGGAACGGGGTGTTATATACACAGTGTGCCATACAGGCAGCACGGGATGCTATATACACAGTGTGCCACAGGGTGTTATATACAGTGTGCAATACAGGTGGCACGGGGTGTTATATACACAGTGTGCAATACAGGTGGCACAGGGTGTTATATACACAGTGTGCCATACAGGCAGCACGGGGTGCTATATACACAGTGTGCCACGGGGTGTTATATACAGTGTGCAATACAGGTGGCATGGGGTGTTATATACAGTGTGCCATACAGGCGGCATGGGGTGCTATATACATTGTTTGTCACAGGGTGTTATATACAGTGGGCAATACAGGTGGCACGGGGTGTTATATACACATAGTAGTGCCTCAAGACAAAAGTTTACCTTCATCATTATTGACTTCTTCTGTGATAGCTTCCACTTCTCTCTGCTGGCAGTAAGTCCCTAGAGGAGAGTAAATAGAACACAGTAGTAGTGGTAGTGGTGGTAGTGGTGGTGGTAGTAGTAATGGTGGTAGTTGTGGTGGTGGTTGTGGTGGTGGTGGTGGTAGTAGCGGTGGTGGTAGTGGTAGTAGTGGTGGTAGTGGTGGTGGTAGTAGTGGTGGTGGTAGTAGCGGTGGTGGTAGTGGTAGTAGCGGTGGTGGTGGTAGTGGTAGTAGCGGTGGTGGTGGTAGTGGTAGTAGCGGTGGTGGTAGTGGTAGTAGCGGTGGTGGTAGTGGTAGTGGCGGTGGTAGTAGTGGTGGTGGTAGTAGTGGTGGTGGTAGAGGTGGTGGCGGTAGTAGTAGTGGTGGTGGTAATAGTAGTGGTGGTGGTAATAGTAGTGGTGGAGGTAATAGTAGTGGTGGTGGTAATAGTAGTGGTGGTGGTAATAGTAGTGGTGGTGGTAATAGTAGTGGTGGTGTAATAGTAGTGGTGGAGGTAATAGTAGTAGTGGTGGTAGTGGTAGTAGTGGTAGTGGTGGTGGTGGTAGTAATGGTGGTGGTGGTAGTAGTAGGAGTGATAGTAGATCAGTGGCAGGATATATGTATGTAATGACAAGGGCTGTATGTATGAACTAATAGTAGTAGTTGTAATAGATCTCTGAAGAGATGTATTTATGAACCTGTTGTGGTAGTTGTAGTAGTAGTAGTAGTAGTAATATGATAGTTAAATAAAATGAAGCGTAGTTGGGTGCCACTTACCCCGAAATTCAAGTCCCCGCAATTGAAAGGTGACAAGCCCATTGCCAGTTTCAATGATGTGTACCAAGGCATTGAGATAGTCAGAGGCCATGATGAAGCAGTCTCCTTGGCAGTAGTTGCCCCACCGACCCATCATGACGTCACCACACAGGCTGTGTTGCAGAGAACGAGTCAAGTGCTCGTAGAAAATGGAATTCAAGTTGTTGTCATCTGCACCTGGGCCGAAGTGAGAGCGGAGGGTTTTGGAATGGTGCGAGAGAAGAGACGGAAAGAAACAGAGAGAAAGAGAATCAAATTAGATAGAGGTGGTAAAGTTGTAGCAGGATAAATACAATAATAATAACAAACACAGTAACAACAATAAGAGTAGCAATAGAAAAGGCCCCCAAAAAAGACAACACTTCACTAAAGTAATCAACGGAGCAGGGGAGATAACTAACAGATACATCCCTCCGATACAAAACTAATCAACAGTTTAAAGGAAATAACTCATATATGCCTCCCCCATCCACCGACACATGATGGAGTAATATTAGCTATATATACAACCCTTGTGGTTAATAAAGAAAGCATTATATATATATATATATATATATATATATATATATATATATATAGTGAAATTCCGTTATAATGAAAATTCTTTAAACGAGATCGACCTAACACATCGAGCATGTAGCCGGGGCGTGGAATTTTGATATACTGAAAAACTCGCTATAGCGGAACTTTGCCTATATATATGTGTGTGTGTGTGTGTATGTGTATATGTATGTGTGTGTATATGTATATATATATATATATATATATATGGAGGCACATGGCTTAATGGTTAGAGCATTGGCCTTGCAATCGAAAGGTTGTGAGTTCAATTCTCAGATTGGATGATGTGTTGTTTCCTTGAGCAAGACACTTTATTTCACATTGCACCAGTTTACTCAGCAGTAGAAATGAGATGATAGGACTGGGGTCCCTATCATTCCACTGCAAAGTGGTCGTGGAGGTGCCACGGAAAAATGCACCTAGCACCCACCGTAAATGAGGTTGGTGTTAGGAAGGACATCCAGCTGTAGAAATCAAGCCAGAATCAGTTCCTGTCCCACCCTTGCAAGCAGGGAAAAGCGGACGTATGATGATGATGATATATATATATGTATATACATATACACACATATATATATATATATAACCAGGTAATACTAGAAGGTGTCATACGAAAAGATTGGTGCAGTAGCATCATTGTCAACTGCTACAAAGGTAAAGGCGATGCACTAGATAGAGGAAACTATAGAGGTATAAAGTTGATGGACCAGATCATGAAAGTAACAGAAAGAGTTATAGCACAGTTGATTAGGGACCGGGTGAAAATAGACGAGATGCAATTTGGGTTTGTACCAGGAAGAGGCACCACTGATGCCCTCTTCCTTGTGAGGCAATTACAGGAAAAGTACCTAGCTAAAAGTAAGCCACTCTACTTGGCATTTGTCGACCTTCAGAAAGCCTTTGACAGAGTTCCACGTGCTGTAATCTGGTGGGCTCTTAGAAAACTAGGAGTAGATGAATGGCTTGTGAAAGCGGTACAAGCCATGTATAGGGGAGCAGTCAGCAAAGTTAGGATTAGCAATGAGTATAGCGAGGAATTTAGCGTACAGGTTGGGGTCCACCAGGGCTCTGTTCTTAGCCCCCTCCTGTTCATCATAGTCCTGCAGGCCATAACGGAGGAGTTGAAGACCGGATGCCCATGGTAACTCCTGTATGCTGATGACCTCGCACTCATAGCTGAATCTATGGTAGAACTAGAGAAGAAATTCCAAACTTGGAAGCAGGGACTAGAAAGAAAGGGTCTCAAAGTCAACATGACAAAGACTAAGGTCCTTGTAAGTAGACGAAAAAACAGAACCCAGATCCCCTCAGGGAAATGGCCTTGCTCAGTATGTAGGAAAGGTGTAGGTAGGAACTCCATTCTCTGCCCCAAATGCAAACAATGGGTACACAAGAGATGTAGCGGGATCTCAGGAAGCTTAATTAAGAATGTAGGCTTCACATGCAGCAGCTGTGCTGAGACAGCAAGCAGCAAACAGCCACAGGAAACAAGTACCACCAATCTCTGGAAGGGCTCTGTAGAAACAGTAGACAGCTTCTGCCACCTAGGTGACCGAATTAGCAGCGGAGGTGGGTGTTCAGAAAGTACAATAACTAGGGTAAGAACGGGATGGAAGAAGTTTAGGGAACTACTACCACTGCTAGCTGCAAAAGGATTCTCCCTCAGAATGAAAGGCAGACTGTATGATGCGTGTATCTGTACAGCAATGTTGCATGGTAGTGAGACCTGGGCGCTGAAGGTGGAAGACTTACGTAGATTAGAGAGAAACGAAGCCTGCATGCTCCGATGGATGTGTAACAGTAATATACGTGAACGACAAAGCATAAATGAATTGAGAGAGAGACTGAGCATAAGAGGAATCAAATGCTGTGTGCAGGAGAGGCGGTTGCGCTGGTATGGACATGTGATGCGTATGAAGGATGACAGCTGCATAAAAAGGTGCAGAGCACTAGAAGTTGATGGAAACCGCGGAGTGGGGAGACCCAAGATGACCTGGGATGAGGTGATAAAAGCCGACCTTACCCAATTACACCTCTCAAAGGCAATGACACACGACCGTGACTTTTGGCGTCACGCAGTAATACAGAGTACCCGACCTCCCATGGGTACAAGATGAAGCATATAGACAATATGCCCCCACACCCCCCACCGCAAGGTGGTCGTGGAGGTGCCACGGCAAAAAAGCACCCAGCCCACACTGTAAAGTGGTTGTGTAGGCGCCACGAAAAAGCACCCAGCACTCACTGTAAATGAGGTTGGTGTTAGGAAGGGCATCCAGCTGTAGAAATCAAGCCAAATCAGTTCCTGTATGAGCAAGGCATGGTCAGCCGACCAGACACTGCCCACAACAGGACAACCCGTCTAACCCATGCTAGCGTGGAAGAACGGACGTAAAACGGTGATGATGATATATATATATAAATAATGGAGATATACAAGTCTATCCCTTCTTTCCACTTCGCTTTTTTTTACATTATTTAATTGGGTAATTGCTGGCCTTGTGCCAAAAGTAGAAACAATTATTTAAGTATTTCGTGAATTGTCTGCAGAAATGCCTTTGCAGTTTTGTCTGCGAGACGCAGGCCAAACACCACCCTGCCCTATGACTAGAGCCCATCACTCTCTCCCGTTCCCCTCCCTTTCTTTTGTGGCCCAAGAGCCCTTGCTTTTTCCCTCCCTTTCCTCTCATTTATGGCATTCATAGTCCTTTCCTCTACTTTCTCAGTTAGATCTGCACTTTTTTACCCCTCCCCATTTATCTCATTGCTTAATTTTTATTTCTATCTTTCTTTTTCATATTTATGTAATTATCAAGGGTTTTAAAGCCAACACTGAGTGAAACACTTGTATTCAGAATAAACATTGTGAAAATAAAAACCATTCATTTACATTTCTTCAAAGAAAAACAAAAAGTATATCGTACTGAATTATGGGTAGTCAATAGTGCAGGGGAGATAACTAACAGTCCCAAATGTCTCAGATGTATATATACATCACAGATATACAATATATGGAGCCCCGAGCATGCTCCTAGCTGCTGATAAGGTCATACCCTCGGCTACTGGGGTCCAACAGGGCGACCCTTTGGGACCCCTCCTGTTCGCCCTTGGTATTAACCACATCGCCCGGAGTATCACGGCCCCTCTCAACGTTTGGTATCTGGATGATACTACGTTGGGCGGGCCCGTATGGACGATCTGCCAAGACCTTCAATCGGCCTCCAGGTCAACTCGGCCAAGTCGGAGGTGGTGAACGTCAGCTTCGATGCTGTGAGCTTTACAGCCTACGTCTTGGAAGTGTGGTCCATTCTCCGCCAGGTTCAGGTGACCCTCTCAAAGAGGATGTCCACCATCAGGTCCAGACTCTCACGAGCCGACTGGGCTTGATTGACGGCCGCCCAGCTCTCTTTCTGCTGAGGAACTGCTTCGCCATGCCGAAGCTCCTCTATACACTCCGCAGTACCCCATGCTACACCCAAACATCTCTCCTCGCTGACCTCGAAACTTGTATCCGAGCAGCAGCCGAGGGGATATGCAACGTCAAGTTTGACGACATAGGGTGGCAACAGGCCACTTTACCGGTCAGGTATGGCGGCCTAGGCCTCCGGTCCCCGATCTCACTAGCTTTGACGGCATATCTTTCGTCGGTAACCTCGTGCTGCGTCCTCGTCAGCAGGGTTCTTCAAAACACAACAGAACCCTGTGCTCAGAGAACGTAAGGCCGCCTGTGAGACGTGGGACTGGCTGGGACTTAGCCCAGTAGACGTCCCTCCTCCTTCTCCCCCTGTTGACGTCAAGTCCCCCCAACGCACTTGGGATGCTATCTAGTGCAGCCTGCCCTCAGACAGGCTCACGCGCCAGCTCGACCAGCACTGCCTTGCTTGTTTTCGTGCGGCGTCCAAATCCCACAGTGGTGCCTGGCTCCATGCTCTGCCCTCCTTCTCCACTAGCACGCAGCTAGACAACCATAGCCTGCGAATCAGTGTTTCCCTGAGGCTCGGCCTCCGGATCTGCCAGCCGCACCAATGTCACTGCGGTTCCACAGTGCCGGCCGCATTCCACGCCATACTGCCCTCAACGAGGTCATTAAGCATGGCTTGGACGCTGCAGGCTTCCCTTCTCAGCTCGAGCCGGTGGGGCGGCAAAAGGCCAGATGGCATGACCATCTTCCCGTTCCGCGATGGCAAACCCCTCGTCTGGGATTCCACTTGCACCAACACTTTCTGCAGCCGCAACCTACAGGTTTGCGGTCGTTCCCCTGGCAGTGGAAACTTCTAGTGTCCTCAGCCCCAGGGCTACCTCCTTACTCACCACCATAGGCGCTGAGCTGGCCAGCCGTAGGTGTGAGCCCCGCGAGTTGGAGTGGCTTTTCCAGCGTGTCTCCCTTGCCGTCCCCCAGGGAAACGCCTTCTCCATTCTGTCCGCCGGGGCTGTGGGTGGGCCCCATCGCGCATCATTACATTAGTTAAATACCATTCTTTCATCTCATACATATATATTACATATATATAGTTGAAACGGAACAAATAAATATTACATAGGTAACCATAGTAACATATGCAGTCAATAATACAAGGGAAATAACTAAGAGTCACAAATGTCTCATACTGAATTATTAAAGTCAACAAAGCAAGGCGGATATAGCATACAATAATATCGTAGATATTAGTTATATAACAGTTAGAACCTAGAACTGACCTGGATTCCGCTCCAGTTGAGAAGCTAGACATGTGTTGCTGTGGTCAACTCTTTTGGTACTGAAATAGAAAGGGGAAATAGTAAATGTACTTGATAACAAGCATATATGAAAACAAATAAGCTACTCTCACTCACACTACTCCACTCCTGTATACAAATACCTCTACCTGCACCTTTTCCACAAACTCATACTTCCAATCCACTCACTCTCATCACACACACACACACACACACACACACACAGCTCTCTCCACCTGCACCTTTTCAACAAACTCATACTTCCGTGCTTCTTGAAATTCGCCAACACTACGCCCGATATTCCCCCTCCATATACACACCCATGCATGTGTGCATATGACTCATACACTGTTCACTTTCCTGGCATTTGTACATTATTCTGTGTACTATACATGCACCTTTGATGAATTGTGCACCTGAGCACTGTACACAATTTTCATTATTATTATTACAAGGGCAGTGGATTGGCAGTATTGGTAGATGGTCGGACGCCATGCTTTCCAGCATAGTTACGTCCCTTTACGATCTGAGTTCAAATCCCGCCGAGGTTGACTTTGCCTTTCATCCTTACGAGGTCGATAAAATAAAGTACCAGTGATGCGCTGGGTAATTGCTGGCCTTGTGCCTAAAGTAGAAACAATTATTACTATTATTAAATTGATCGTAGTGTGTAACCGATAAAATAAAGTACCAGTAACACTGGGATCGATTTAATCCACATTCCCCTTCCCCAAAATTGCTGGCCTTGTGTCTAAATCAGAAGTAATTAAAAATAGTCATTATGACTATTATTATAAGACGGTGGATTGGCAGTATCAGTAGAGGGTCGGACGCCATGCTTTGCAGCATAGAGTTGTGGCCCTTTACGTTCTGAGTTCAAATCCTGCCAAGGTTAACTTTCCCTTTCATCCTTACGGGGGGTCGATAAAAAAAAAACAAACAGTAATGCACTGGTGTAATTGCTGGCCTTGTGCCAAAAGTAGAAACATTATTATTATTATTATTATTATCATTTCCAGTCCATCCACTCTCATGCTACTCTCTCGCTTACTCTCACCACTCACATACACAACTCTCTCTCCTCCAAACTCAAACTTACATTACTACTCACATTCCTGCTACTCTCACCACACTACTCTCACACAGCTATCTCCTCCTCCTCCATCATCAATACTACTACTACTTACTTGTAATCTCGTTCCCAAAACTTGACAGGTCGTATGTAAGATGTGATGAAGATGGCACTACCAAGGAATGGATTGAGAGGTGTTGAGAAGATGGCAGAGATGGCTGCCTGGACAAACAGCATCGCAGAGTCTGAGAGGTGTTGTCAGGAAATTAACACTGAAAGTAACAGATTGGCTGTAGCGGTAGAGCATCGGACACCATGCTTTACGTTCTGAGTACAAATTTTTACAGGGTCGATAAAACAAAGCACCAGTAATGCACTGCTGTAATAGCTGGCCTTGTGCCAAAAGTAAAAACAATAATTACATACATACACACAGCCAGATTAAGAAGCCAAGCTGAAACTTCAAAGTCACTGCTACTTTTCTACTAAAAAAAAAAAAATTTAGACTCTACCTACACATATTCAGATTAATATTTGAATGTTTTAAGTACTATGGCATTTTAAACACCCATTTTAATAGTCCACTCATGTGTATACATACATGTATATATACACACATATATTTATATATATAAATATATATATATATATATAATATATATATTGAAACCAGCATAATATATATACAAGCAACCGAAACGGAGAGATCAGAGAGTCATTCTAGGTAGAGCCACTAGTTCTCCAAATTGAGAGATCACAGCTCCGATATTACTGACATGTGGTTAGAATGTCTCTAGAAAAAAATCACAAACAAATTTTACAGGCAAAACCAACCAGCAGGAGACTCAGGGTTAGACCAAAAGTAAGATGGCTAGCTAACATCTATGAGCTCTGCAAATCCTAGTTGAGGTTCCAGCCAGATCAAGTGGAGATGGTTGCCTCTGACAGGACCTGCTTGAGGACTCTGCCCCCATGACCCTCATAGGAATAAGTGGGCAAAGAATAAGAAATAGAATATTTTGAAACCACTAGTAATGCAGAGTTGAAGTGTGTGTGCATGCGTGTGTGTGTGTGTGTGTGTGCAAGTATGTGTGTGCAAGTGTGTGTGTGCCAGCAGTGATTGTAACAATAATGTTATAGTACCATAGTGGTACAGGTTATGCTACAGTGGTGACCAACATCATCAGATTGGCTGCCAAAAGGATACGTGGTACACTAAATGGTTGAGCAAATGCATGGAATGCTGAACCCCAGGTGATTTGCCATGGGGCAATGTAGGTTATAATAAACTTCACTTTGAGCAGCAGATCACAGAACTGAAAATAACAAGACAATATATTAACTATAACAGAAATTAACATTGATAATCTAACACATACAGAATCACAAGTTTTAGAGAGGATTAGAATAGCTGATTGAGTCTACCCTCTATATGACTAATGCATTAAAATTATCATTACAATATTTATAATAAGAGACATTGCCTATAATTTTCAAATCATTTTTCAAATTAACCAAGAATTAGGGAGAATTTAGTTAATGGAACTTTCTCCATATTAAGTTGGTATTTAAAACATTATGGTTCTTACATAAAATTGTGTCGGAAAGTTTTTAATCAACCATAATAATACACCAAGTGTTTGTGTATCATCATCATCATCATTGTTTAACGTCTATCTTCCACGCCAGCATGGATATATTCTCTTTCCTTATCCGAACTTCTATCCGAAATGTCGAACCGTCCTCCATCTCCACCAAGTGCAAACATAATATGACTATGTATTTTTGTATCCCTGTGTTGTTTCCTTTATCAATTATATATATGTGTGTGTGTGTGTGTGTGTGTGTGTGGAGAGAGAGAGAGAGAGAGAGAGTGAGTGAGTGAGTTAGTGAGAGAGAGTGAGAGAGAGTGAGGGGGGGAGAGAGAGATGTCTATAACACTTTCAAATTTACACACATAAATATACATACAATGTATTTCCTATCTCAATCACGTTGATACAATAAGTTCATTTGCCAATAACAAGGTCCTGGATTCTAACTCTACATTTATCATCATTTTCATCATTGAACATCCATCTCCCTGCTAACAAGGTTTGGATGGCTACTGATATAGACTCTACTAAGCTAGAGGAAGGGATCTCACTTTATGTATTCTCACATTCTACAGAGTGCACTAAGTACATTTTATTTTGACACCAGCCTAAGAGAGATTGTCATGGTACAACTGAAGAGTCCTTCCAAGCCCTTTGTTTTATAATAAACATCAACAATAATGTGTTTATCTTATTCTTAGTTTTAGGTTCTTCCGCGCCTTTCGATGCATCAAGCAGTAGATGGTCATTAACGATCACAACCAGCGGCGGCTTTTTCGCGTCCATGTCAAGTAATGTTGACCGTCATCAGGTCTTTTGCAGTGTTCGTCAACAGGTGATCCTGGAGCAACCCTACTTCTGTTTGCCGCCAGGTGGAGTCCAATTCAACCCCATTTTCGAGTGTCATTCGTTGGGCAGGTGCAGAATATGAGACAACTGGCTGGAGTGAAGTGAAGGAGGAGGTAAAGAGAAGAAGGATATAACACCTACCTTACAAAAGAGGATTGATATGACGAAATAGTCCAAAAGGAATGTCTCTGAGGCTGCTTTGTAGTCATACTTGAAGAAGAGAACAGTAAACGCCAGGATCATATGTTGCTTGAGTGTGTCGGAGAAGGCAAACCTCAGTAATTTCAGCCCACACACCACCACAATCACAGAACCAAAACTGGAAATAGTGAAGAATAAATACAACGCGAGACATAACATAACACGATTTGAGACATTATTAACATAACACGATTTGAGGCAGAACAGAGTAGAGAAGTATGCAACTGCAACATATGGAGATGGGGTTGCAACCACTGCTGCATATAACAGCAGAATAGAATGAAATGCAGTGTTCACTTGGTGTATAGAAAACAAACAGAACTTGACTGAACACACACACACATATATATATATATATATATATATATATATATATCTATATATATATATATATAAGACGTAAAATAAGAAAATTTAAAAAATTAAAAATTAACTTATTCTGCAACCCCTGCATAGAACCACCTAGGTACTATGACATAACTTATGTATTTGCTAGCATTAGTGTACATCTGTACGCATATGTTGGTAAATATACTAATTCTCTCTCTCTCTCTCTCTCTCTATATATATATATATACACACACACACACAAATATAAGAGAGGAACAAAGACAACCAAACAAATAGACAGACACTGACGGCCACAGAAACAGATGACAAATTTTCTCTCTCTTTCCCAGATACACACAAGCTAACAGAATGCACTTCACATCAAATGACAACAACAACAGTGACAACACCAACAACAGCAATGAAAACACCAAAATATTCCAACTTACTAGATTCCAAACTTCTTTACTAAAGGAGGTGCAGACAGTGTTAAGGCACAAAGAAAGACAACTGGGTAGACAACGTTCCGTTCAACGAAGCGTAACCATATATAGAGCTTCTCAAAACACATGATAGGGGCAGGATCTGTAATAGATAGATAATATCATGATATATGAGATTATAAAAGAACTCTTTCAACCATAACTGACCATAGGTTTGCACATGGAAAGTTCCTCTCAAAGGGACAAAGCCTGGACAGAGTGTTTTGTGGAAAACCAGCAGTCAACAATACATGACTATCTCTCCTCTATATGTCACCAATGTTATTCAAAAGAAAGGAAAAGGCCAATATGACTTGGCACCAGTGTTATCATAGAGAAACTCAGAATATAAAATACTGAAAGGAATACCACATGTAGAAAACTTTACCAATTCTGCCAGTCCACTGTTCTGGGCTGGTACTTGATTTATCGACACCAAGAGGATGAAAGGCGAAGTTGATCTCAGTAGGCTATGAACTCAGAATGTAAAGAACCTCAAGGCATTTTTTTCAAACACTACCAATTTTGCCAACAACAACAACAATGATAATAATTACAATAAGGATTTCTTTATAAAAATATCATCATCATTTTATGTCTATTTTCCATGCTTGAATGGGTTAGGCAAATAAGGTTGTGTAGGTGACACGACAAAGAAAATCACCCAGTCCACACTATAAAATGGTCATGTAGACGCCACAGTAAAAAGCACCTAGTACTCAGTGTAAATGAGGTTGGTGTTATGAAGGGCATCCAGCCGTAGAAACCAAGCCAAAATCAGTTCTGTACGAGCAAGACATGGTCACCTGACCTGGCATTGCCCACAACAGGACAACTCGTCTAACCAATGCTAGCATGGAGGAATGGACGTAAAACGGTGATGATGATGATAGAAAACAAAAATACTACAAAAAAAGAGTGAAAATGTAGAAAAGTGAATGTCTTACCATCTGACTCCATGTGTTTTCCCTCATAGCTGGGTAAGATTGGGTTATAGCAACACAGCCATGGCATCTCTTTCCGCATTTGGGGGATTATGTAATGAATGATGAAACCAAGAGAGGCAACCAAGTAGCAGAGGACATCAAGGAGGTATGGCTGTGGAGAGAAATAGATATAGTGTTATTGATAGAGGCAGGGGGGGGGGGGGGGGCTGTTCTTCATACCAACCACATCACTGAGGTAAGGCAGTGGAAAGAGACAGATTGGGGTAGCTATCCTACAAACCATAGATGTGCAATATTTATTTGAGTCTGTCTCTCTCTCGAGTAGGTAGGTCCAGCCTGGTTGAGTCTGACTCAACCAAGCTGGACCTACCTACTCGAGAGAGAGGCAGACTCAACCAGGCTGGACCTACCTACTCGAGAGAGAGACAGACTCAACCAAGCTGGACCTACCTACTCGAGAGAGAGACAGACTCAACCAGGCTGGACCTACCTACTCGAGAGAGAGACAGACTCAACCAGGCTGGACCTACCTACTCGAGAGAGAGACAGACTCTACCAGGCTGGACCTACCTACTCCAGAGAGAGAGATAGACTACCAGGCTGGACCTACCTACTCAACAGAGATAGACTCAACCAGGCTGAACCTACCTACTCTAGAGAGAGATAGACTCAACCAGGCTGGACCTACCTACTCTAGAGATAAACCCTACCAAACTGACCCACCCAATGTAGGAAGTTTTTCCTATGTCCACAACTACCCAAACTGTGTAGACTTACAAATTTTGTTTTATATCAGCATCTAGATTAAATATTTGTAAAAGTCTCCAGTTCGTGGCGTGGCGTGGCGTGGTGATGTAGTGGTATGGCGGTGTAATGAAGGTGTGATGGTGTAATGGAAGTGTGACAGTGTTGCTGATGTGGTGGTGTAATTATGGTTTGATGTGATGGTGTAATGGTGTGGGTGATATGGTGGTGTGACAGTGTGGATGATGTGGTGGTGGTGTAATGGTGGTGTGATGGTGTGGAAATATCTGTGTATGGTGTGATGTAGTGATGTAGAAGCCCTTACCTGTAATACAGGACTGTTAAATACAGTGCTGACATGAACAGCAAACATGATGACTGCAAACAATATACACACGAGCAGGTCTGACTGTAGACGGTCACTCTGTAGAAAACAACAACGGTTTTTACTTTAGGCACATGGCCAGTAATCTGGAGGGAAGGGGAAGTTGATTATATCAACCCCAGTACTTAACTGGCACTTTATTTTATCAACACCAGAAAGATGAAACGCAGACCCCCGTACTTAACTGGTACTTTATTTTATCAACACCAGAAGGATGGAATGCAGACCCAAGTACTTAACTGGTACTTTATTTTATCAATACCGAAAGGATGAAATGCAGACCCAAGTACATGATTGGTACTTTATTCTATCTACACCAGAAGGATGAAATGCAGTTGTACTCAGTAGGATTTAACCAATTAGCATTTAAACCAGCTGTATCTGGCCAGAATTTTTTCACCTGTTTCCGTTCAAAGTGGCCATAACTGGCCCCTCATGCCAATGTTAAGGTATTGTTCTCAAAATAAATATCAAAATCTCATAGATTCACTATTATGTGAGATAATTATATGAGATAAAGACTATCATGAAAATACAATAGTATATATAGAGTAATGCAAATGCTAAAGGGTTAGACACACTGACACAAAAAGAAAGAAGGAAAGAATGGATAAAGAAACTTACAACACATTTCTTGAGTTTGTCAGGTAGAGGGTCAATGAGTTCATTTTCTCCTGGTTCCTTGGTTTGGTTGGAGTTCTTACCACAAATCAGATCTTTTATCAGAGAACTGTGAATAGAACAGATTTCGATAGAATCAGGTCACTTCAATTGTCAGTATGTGTATGTGTGAGTATGTATGTGTATATATATGTATATCATCATCATTTTACGTCCGCTTTTCCCTGCTTGCAAGGGTGGGACGGGAACTGATTCTGGCTTGATTTCTACAGCTGGATGCCCTTTACCGTGAGTGCTGGGTGCTTTTTTTTCCGTGGCACCTACACGTTCACTTTACAGTGTGTGCTGGGTACTTTTTTCCTTTGGCACCTCCACGACCACTTTACAGTGGAATGATAGGGACCCCAGTCCTATCATCTCATTTCTACAGCTGAGTAAACTGGTGCAATGTGAAATAAAGTGTCTTGCTCAAGGAAACAAGACATCACCCGGTCCGAGAATTGAACTCACAACCTTTCAATTGCAAGGTCAATGCTCTAACCACTAAGCAATGTGTCTCCATCATATATATATATACGTATATAAACTGTATGAAGGCAACCTGTTTAGGCGAGTAGTCACTGAATAAAAAGTGATACAGAGCAGAGAGGTCGCGCAAGTCCTGACAGACAACCTCTGTAGAGTGGGTCACATAATAAAATATTTTGAATCCATGTTGTAAAGTGATAGTGATAGAAAGGGCATTTAGCCATAGAAACATATATATAAAGTGCATCTTCGCTTATCTGGATATCGCTTTTCCGAAATTCGATTTACCGGACGGCTACAAACAATGTGTATTTGAAGGTTGTTTATGAGGGTTTATGAAGTTTATAGAAAACGCGCCTAGTGCCGGGTGGCTACTTGTGCTTAGCCGTCATACGCAGCTAAGAAGTGGCGTGTATTGATTTTTTTTGATTTTTTTATTGACTGTTTAAAAGCTAAGAAAACTAACTTGGCTCTCAGTTAAACATAATGGCTGGAGAAAAGCGAAAGCGAGTTGTTTTGACTATCGTGGATAAGCTCTCTATATGTGATGTATTGAAAAAGAAAACAGCTACGCCAAATGAACTCGCGAAAAGATACAATGTCGAGACGTCTACAATGTCAGATATCAAACGGTCGGAAGCCAAGCTATGCGGATTCGTATCGGAAAAATTGCAAATTGGTTTGAAGGGAGTGGAAAAGAAAGCGGAATGCTTGAAAACGTCAGACTACGTGGAATTAGACCAGGCATTGTCCATTTGGTTCCGGCAGCTTCGAGAAAAAAAAACGTTCCTGTTTCCGGAGCTATTTTAATGGAAAAGGTGTGTACAGTGTAATTTACTCATCTTGTTTAAACCGGTTTTAATTCACTTATCCGGATCTCTTTCTAACTGTTTGGTTTTGACCGTCCGGTTAAGCTAAGATGCACTGTATATATATCCATGCCAGCATGGATATATATATATATATATGATATATTAACTGACACACAGATACACACACGAGGTGTTTTAAAGAGAAGACTTACCCCAAGACACCAGGGTGGCTGGCTGACCTACTGAGGTGGTATGATATAGCAACTGACAGGGCACAGAATATTGAGAATAGAACATGTTGGGAACTTTCCTTCTGCTGAAATAGAATAGACAGGATAGGATAGGATGTTAGGTAGGAGGCACTGTGTGGAACATTGGGAAATAGTGTGTGTGGTATAGGGGGGTAGTATGTGAGATATTGGGAGGTAGTGTGTGATATTGGGAGGTAGTGTATGAGATATTGGGAGGTAGTGTATGAGATATTGGGAGGTAGTGTGTGAGATATTGGGAGGTAGTGTAAGATATTGGGAGGTAGTGGGTGTAGTATTGGGAGGTAGTGGGTGTAGTATTGGGAGGCAGTGTGTGAGATATTGGGAGGTAGTGTGTGAGATATTGGGGGGTAGTGTGTGAGATACTGGAAGGTAGTAGGTGAGATATTGGGAGGTAGTGGGTGAGATATTGGGAGGTAGTGTGTGAGATACTGGGTGGTAGTGGGTGAGATATTGGGAGGTAGTGGGTGAGATATTGGGAGGTAGTGGGTGAGATATTGGGAGGTAGTGGGTGAGATATTGGGAGGTAGTGGGTGAGATATTGGGAGGTAGTGTGTGAGATATTGGGAGGTAGTATGTGAGATATTGGGAAGTAGAGTGTGAGATATTGGGAGGTAGTGTGTGAGATATTGGGAGGTATTGGGTGTGATATTGGGAGGTAGTGTGAGATAGTGGGAGGTAGTAGGTGAGATATTGGGTGGTAGTGGGTGAGATATTGGGAGGTAGTGGGTGAAATATTGGGAGGTAGTGGGCGAAATATTGGGAGATAGTGGGAGAGATATTGGTAGGTAGTGTGCGAGATATTGGTAGGTAGTGTGCGAGATATTGGGAGGTAGTATGCGAGATATTGGGAGGTAGTGGATGTGATATTGGGAGGTAGTGGGTGTAGTATTGGGAGGTAGTGGGTGAGATATTGGGAGGTAGTGGGTGAGATATTGGGAGGTAGTGGGTGAGATATTGGGAAGTGGTGTGTGAGATATTGGGAAGTAGTGTGTGTGAGATATTGGGAGGTAGTGGGTGAGATATTGGGAGGTAGTGGGTGAGATATTGGGAGGTAGTGGGTGAGATATTGGGAGGTAGTGTGTGAGATACTGGGAGGTAGTGTGTGAGGTACTGGGAGGTAGTGTGTGAGATATTGGGAGGTAGTGTGTGAGATATTAGGAGGTAGTGTGTGAGATATTGGGAGGTATTGTGTGAGATATTGGGAGGTAGTGTGAGATATTGGGAGGTATTGGGTGTGATATTAGGAGGTAGTAGGCGAGATATTGGGAGGTAGTGTGCGAGTTATTGGGAGGTAGTGGGCGAGATACTGGGAGGTTGTGTGCGAGATATTGGGAGGTAGTGTGTGTGATATTAGGAGGTAGTAGGTGAGATATTGGGAGGTAGTGGGTGTAGTATTGTGAGGTAGTGGGTGAGATATTGGGAGGTAGTGGGTGAGATATTGGGAGGTAGTGGGTGAGATATTGGGAGGTAGTGGGTGAGATATTGGGAAGTGGTGTGTGAGATATTGGGAAGTAGTGTGTGTGAGATATTGGGAGGTAGTGTGTGTGAGATATTGGGAGGTAGTGGGTGAGATATTGGGAGGTAGTGGGTGAGATATTGGGAGGTAGTGGGTGAGATATTGGGAGGTAGTGGGTGAGATATTGGGAGGTAGTGTGTGAGATACTGGGAGGTAGTGTGTGAGGTACTGGGAGGTAGTGTGTGAGATATTGGGAGGTAGTGTGTGAGATATTAGGAGGTAGTGTGTGAGATATTGGGAGGTATTGTGTGAGATATTGGGAGGTAGTGTGTGTGTGAGATATTGGGAGGTAGTGTGTGTGATATTAGGAAGTACTAGGCGAGATATTGGGAGGTAGTGTGCGAGTTATTGGGAGGTAGTGTGCGAGATATTGGGAGGTAGTGGGCGAGATACTGGGAGGTTGTGTGCGAGATATTGGTAGGTAGTGTGTGTGATATTAGGAGGTAGTAGGTGAGATATTGGGAGGTAGTGGGTGTAGTATTGGGAGGTAGTGGGTGTAGTATTGTGAGGTAGTGGGTGTAGTATTGGGAGGTAGTGTGTGAGATATTGGGAGGTAGTGTGTGAGATATTGGGAGGTATTGGGTGTGATATTGGGAGGTAGTGTGAGATATTGGGAGGTAGTGGGTGAAATATTGGGAAGTAGTGGGTGAAATATTGGGAGGTAGTGGGCGAGATATTGGTAGGTAGTGTGCGAGATATTGAGAGGTAGTGTGCGAGATATTGAGAGGTAGTGTGCGAGATATTGGGAGATAGTGGGTGTAGTATTGTGAGGTAGTGGGTGTAGTATTGGGAGGTAGTGGGTGAGATATTGGGAGGTGGTGTGTGAGATATTGGGAAGTAGTGTGTGTGAGATATTGGGAGGTAGTGTGTGAGATATTGGGAGGTAGTGTGTGTGAGATATTGGGAGGTAGTGTGTGAGATACTGGGAGGTAGTGTGTGAGATACTGGGAGGTAGTGTGTGAGATACTGGGAGGTAGTGTGTGAGATACTGGGAGGTAGTGTGTGAGGTACTGGGAGGTAGTGTGTGAGGTACTGGGAGGTAGTGTGTGTGAGATATTGGGAAGTGGTGTGTGAGATATTGGGAGGTAGTGTGTGAGATATTGGGAGGTAGTGTGTGAGATATTGGGAGGTAGTGTGTGAGATATTGGGAAGTAGTGTGTGAGATATTGGGAAGTAGTGTGTGAGATATTGGGAAGTAGTGTGTGAGATATTGGGAGGTAGTGTGTGTGTGAGATATTGGGAGGTAGTGTGTGAGATATTGGGAGGTAGTGTGAGATATTGGGAGGTAGTGGGTGTGATATTAGGAGGTAGTAGGCGAGATATTGGGAGGTAGTGGGTGAGATATTGGGAGGTAGCGGGTGAGATATTGGGATGTAGTGGGTGTAGTATTGGGAGGTAGTGGGTGTAGTATTGGGAGGTAGTGGGTGAGATATTGGGAGGTAGTGGGTGAGATATTGGGAGGTAGTGGGTGAGATATTGGGAGGTAGTGGGTGAGATATTGGGAGGTAGTGGGTGAGATATTGGGAGGTAGTGGGTGAGATATTGGGAAGTAGTGGGTGAGATATTGGGAGGTATTGTGTGAGATATTGGGAAGTAGTGGGTGAGATATTGGGAGGTAGTGTGTGAGATATTGGGAGGTAGTGTGTGAGAATATTGGGAGGTAGTGGGTGAGATACTGGGAGGTAGTGTGTGAGATACTGGGTGGTAGTGTGTGAGATATTGGGAGGTAGTGTGTGAGAGATATTGGGAGGTAGTGTGTGTGAGATATTGGGAGGTAGTGGGTGAGATATTGGGAGGTAGTGGGTGAGATATTGGGAGGTAGTGTGTGAGATACTGGGAGGTAGTGTGTGAGATACTAGGAGGTAGTGTGTGAGGTACTGGGAGGTAGTGTGTGAGATATTGGGAGGTAGTGTGTGAGATATTGGGAGGTAGTGTGTGTGTGAGATATTGGGAGGTAGTGTGAGATATTGGGAGGTAGTGGGTGTGATATTAGCAGGTAGTAGGCGAGATATTGGGAGGTAGTGTGCGAGTTATTGGGAGGTAGTGTGCGAGATATTGGGAGGTTGTGTGCGAGATATTGGGAGGTTGTGTGCGAGATATTGGGAGGTAGTGTGTGAGATATTGGGAGGTAGTGTGTGAGATATTGGGAGGTAGTGTATGAGATATTGGGAGGTAGTGTGTGAGATATTGGGAGGTAGTGTGTGAGATATTGGGAAGTAGTGTGTGAGATATTGGGAGGTAGTGTGTGTGAGATATTGGGAGGTAGTGTGTGTGAGATATTGGCAGGTAGTGTGTGTGATATTATGAGGTAGTAGGTGAGATATTGGGAGGTAGTGGGTGTAGTATTGGGAGGTAGTGGGTGTAGTATTGTGAGGTAGTGTGTGAGATATTGGGAGGTAGTGTGTGAGATATTGGGAGGTAGTGTGTGATATATTGGGAGGTAGTGCGTGAGATATTGGGAAGTAGTGTGTGAGATATTGGGAGGTAGTGTGGGAGCTATTGGGTGTGATATTGGGAGGTAGTGTGAGATATTGGGAGGTAGTGGGTGAGATATTGGGAGGTAGTGGGTGAAATATTGGGAGGTAGTGGGAGAAATATTGGGAGGTAGTGGGTGAAATATTGGGAGGTAGTGGGTGAAATATTGGGAGGTAGTGGGCGAGATATTGGTAGGTAGTGTGCGAGATATTGAGAGGTAGTGTGCGAGATATTGGGAGGTAGTTTGCGAGATATTGGGAGGTAGTATGTGAGATATTGGGAGGTAGTGGGTGTAGTATTGGGAGGTAGTGGGTGTAGTATTGGGTGGTAGAGGGTGTAGTATTGGGAGGTAGTGGGTGTAGTATTGGGAGGTAGTGGGTGAGATATTAGGAGGTGGTGTGTGAGATATTGGGAAGTGGTCTGTGAGATATTGGGAAGTGGTCTGTGAGATATTGGAAAGTAGTGTGTGTGAGATATTGGGAGGTAGTGTGTGTGAGATATTGGGAGGTAGTGTGTGTAAGATATTGGGAGGTAGTGTGTGTGAGATATTGGGAGGTAGTGTGTGAGATATTGGGAGGTAGTGTGTGAGATATTGGGAGGTAGTGTGTGAGATACTGGGAGGTAGTGTGTGAGATACTGGGAGGTAGTGTGTGAGGTACTGGGAGGTAGTGTGTGTGAGATATTGGGAAGTAGTGTGTGAGATATTGGGAGGTAGTGGGTGTGATATTAGGAGGTAGTAGGCGAGATATTGGGAGGCAGTGTGTGAGTTATTGGGAGGTAGTGTGCGACATATTGGGAGGTAGTGGGTGAGATATTGGGATGTAGTGGGTGTAGTATTGGGAGGTAGTGGGTGTTATATTGGGAGGTAGTGGGTGAGATATTGGGAGGTAGTGGGTGAGATATTGGGAGGTAGTGGGTGAGATATTGGGAGGTAGTGGGTGAGATATTGGGAAGTAGTGAGTGAGATATTGGGAGGTAGTGTGTGAGATATTGGGAGGTAGTGTGTGAGATACTGGGAGGTAGTGTGTGAGATACTGGGAGGTAGTGTGTGAGATACTGGGAGGTAGTGTGTGAGATATTGGGAGGTAGTGTGTGAGATATCGGGAAGTAGTGTGTGAGATATTGGGAAGTAGTGTGTGAGATATTGGGAAGTAGTGTGTGAGATATTGGGAGGTAGTGTGTGAGATATTGGGAGGTAGTGTGTGAGATATTGGGAGGTAGTGTGTGAAATATTGGGAAGTGGTGTGTGAGATATTGGGAGGTAGTGTGAGATATTGGGAAGTGGTGTGTGAGATATTGGGAAGTAGTGTGTGTGAGATATTGGGAGGTAGTGTGTGAGATATTGGGAGGTAGTGTGTGAGATATTGGGAGGTAGTGTGTGAGATATTGGGAGTTAGTGTGTGAGATACTGGGAGGTAGTGTGTGAGATACTGGGAGGTAGTGTGTGAGGTACTGGGAGGTAGTGTGTGAGATATTGGGAGGTAGTGTGTGAGAGATACTGGGAGGTAGTGTGTGAGATATTGGGAGGTAGTGTGCGAGATATTGGGAGGTAGTGTGTGAGATATTGGGAGGTAGTGGGTGTGATATTGGGAGGTAGTGGGTGAGATATTGGGAGGTAGTGGGTGAGATATTGGGAAGTAGTGGGTGAGATATTGGGAGGTAGTGTGTGAGATATTGGGAGGTAGTGTGTGAGATATTGGGAGGTAGTGTGTGAGATATTGGGAGGTAGTGTGTGAGATACTGGGAGGTAGTGTGTGAGATACTGGGAGGTAGTGTGTGAGATATTGGGAGGTAGTGTGTGAGATATTGGGAAGTAGTGTGTGAGATATTGGGAAGTAGTGTGTGAGATATTGGGAGGTAGTGTGTGAGATATTGGGAGGTAGTGTGTGAGATATTGGGAGGTAGTGTGTGAGATATTGGGAAGTAGTGTGGGATATATTGATAGGTAGTGTGTGAGATATTGGGAGGTAGTGTGTATGTGAGATATTGGGAGGTAGTGTGTGAGATATTGGGAGGTAGTGGGTGTAATATTAGGAGGTACTAGGCGAGATATTGGGAGGTAGTGTGCGAGTTATTGGGAGGTAGTGGGTGAGATATTGGGATGTAGTGGGTGTAGTATTGGGAGGTAGTGGGTGTAGTATTGGGAGGTAGTGGGTGTTAAATTGGGAGGTAGTGGGTGAGATATTGGGAGGTAGTGGGTGAGATATTGGGAGGTAGTGGGTGAGATATTGGGAAGTAGTGAGTGAGATATTGGGAGGTAGTGTGTGAGATATTGGGAGGTAGTGTGTGAGATATTGGGAAGTAGTGTGTGAGATATTGGGAAGTAGTGTGTGAGATATTGGGAGGTAGTGTGTGAGATATTGGGAGGTAGTGTGTGAGATATTGGGAAGTAGTGTGTGAGATATTGGGAAGTAGTGTGTGAGATATTGGGAAGTAGTGTGTGAGATATTGGGAGGTAGTGTGTGAGATATTGGGAGGTAGTGGGTGAGATATTGGGAGGTAGTGGGTGAGATATTGGGAGGTAGTGTGTGAAATATTGGGAAGTGGTGTGTGAGATATTGGGAGGTAGTGTGTGTGAGATATTGGGAGGTAGTGTGTGGGATATTGGGAGGTAGTGTGTGAGATATTGGGAGGTAGTGTGTGAGATATTGGGAGGTAGTGTGTGTGTGAGATATTGGGAGGTAGTGTGTGAGATATTGGGAGGTAGTGGGTGTGATATTAGGAGGTAGTGGGTGAGATATTGGGAAGTGGTGTGTGAGATATTGGGAAGTAGTGTGTGTGAGATATTGGGAGGTAGTGTGTGTGAGATATTGGGAGGTAGTGGGTGAGATATTGGGAGGTAGTGTGTGAGATATTGGGAAGTAGTGTGTGAGATATTGGGAAGTAGTGTGTGAGATATTGGGAAGTAGTGTGTGAGATATTGGGAAGTAGTGTGTGAGATATTGGGAGGTAGTGTGTGAGATATTGGGAGGTAGTGTGTGAGATATTGGGAGGTAGTGTGTGAGATATTGGGAAGTAGTGTGTGAGATATTGATAGGTAGTGTGTGAGATATTGGGAGGAAGTGTGTATGTGAGATATTGGGAGGTAGTGTGTGAGATATTGGGAGGTAGTGGGTGTTATATTGGGAGGTAGTGGGTGAGATATTGGGAGGTAGTGGGTGAGATATTGGGAGGTAGTGGGTGAGATATTGGGAGGTAGTGGGTGAGATATTGGGAGGTAGTGGGTGAGATATTGGGAAGTAGTGGGTGAGATATTGGGAGGTAGTGTGTGAGATATTGGGAGGTAGTGTGTGAGATATTGGGAGGTAGTGGGTGAGATATTGGGAGGTAGTGTGTGAGATATTGGGAGGTAGTGTGTGAGATATTGGGAGGTAGTGTGTGAGATACTGGGAGGTAGTGTGTGAGATACTGGGAGGTAGTGTGTGAGATATTGGGAGGTAGTGTGTGAGATATTGGGAAGTAGTGTGTGAGATATTGGCAAGTAGTGTGTGAGATATTGGGAGGTAGTGTGTGAGATATTGGGAGGTAGTGTGTGAGATATTGGGAGGTAGTGTGTGAGATATTGGGAGGTAGTGGGTGAGATATTGGGAGGTAGTGTGTGAAATATTGGGAAGTGGTGTGTGAGATATTGGGAGGTAGTGTGAGATATTGGGAGGTAGTGTGTGTGAGATATTGGGAGGTAGTGTGTGAGATATTGGGAGGTAGTGTGTGAGATATTGGGAGGTAGTGTGTGAGATATTGGGAGGTAGTGTGTGTGTGAGATATTGGGAGGTAGTGTGTGTGTGAGATATTGGGAGGTAGTGTGTGAGATATTGGGAGGTAGTGTGTGTGTGAGATATTGGGAGGTAGTGTGAGATATTGGGAGGTAGTGGGTGTGATATTAGGAGGTAGTAGGCGAGATATTGGGAGGTAGTGTGCGAGTTATTGGGAGGTAGTGTGCGAGATATTGGGAGGTAGTGTGTGAGATACTGGGAGGTAGTGTGTGAGATATTGGGAGGTAGTGTGTGAGATATTGGGAAGTAGTGTGTGAGATATTGGCAAGTAGTGTGTGAGATATTGGGAGGTAGTGTGTGAGATATTGGGAGGTAGTGTGTGAGATATTGGGAGGTAGTGTGTGAGATATTGGGAGGTAGTGTGTGAGATATTGGGAAGTAGTGGGTGTTATATTGGGAGGTAGTGGGTGAGATATTGGGAGGTAGTGGGTGAGATATTGGGAGGTAGTGGGTGAGATATTGGGAGGTAGTGGGTGAGATATTGGGAAGTAGTGGGTGAGATATTGGGAGGTAGTGGGTGAGATATTGGGAGGTAGTGTGTGAGATATTGGGAGGTAGTGGGTGAGATATTGGGAGGTAGTGTGTGAGATATTGGGAGGTAGTGTGTGAGATATTGGGAGGTAGTGTGTGAGATACTGGGAGGTAGTGTGTGAGATACTGGGAGGTAGTGTGTGAGATATTGGGAGGTAGTGTGTGAGATATTGGGAAGTAGTGTGTGAGATATTGGCAAGTAGTGTGTGAGATATTGGGAGGTAGTGTGTGAGATATTGGGAGGTAGTGTGTGAGATATTGGGAGGTAGTGTGTGAGATATTGGGAGGTAGTGGGTGAGATATTGGGAGGTAGTGTGTGAAATATTGGGAAGTGGTGTGTGAGATATTGGGAGGTAGTGTGAGATATTTGGAGGTAGTGTGTGTGAGATATTGGGAGGTAGTGTGTGAGATATTGGGAGGTAGTGTGTGAGATATTGGGAGGTAGTGTGTGAGATATTGGGAGGTAGTGTGTGTGTGAGATATTGGGAGGTAGTGTGTGTGTGAGATATTGGGAGGTAGTGTGTGAGATATTGGGAGGTAGTGTGTGTGTGAGATATTGGGAGGTAGTGGGTGTGATATTAGGAGGTAGTAGGCGAGATATTGGGAGGTAGTGTGCGAGTTATTGGGAGGTAGTGTGCGAGATATTGGGAGGTAGTGGGCGAGATACTGGGAGGTTGTGTGCGAGATATTGGGAGGTAGTGTGTGTGATATTAGGAGGTAGTAGGTGAGATATTGGGAGGTAGTGGGTGTAGTATTGGGAGGTAGTGGGTGTAGTATTGTGAGGTAGTGGGTGTAGTATTGGGAGGTAGTGTGTGAGATATTGGGAGGTAGTGTGTGAGATATTGGGAGGTATTGGGTGTGATATTGGGAGGTAGTGTGTGAGATATTGGGAGGTATTGGGTGTGATATTGGGAGGTAGTGTGAGATATTGGGAGGTAGTGGGTGTAGTATTGGGTGGTAGTGGGTGAGAAATTGGGAGGTAGTGGGAGAAATATTGGGAGGTAGTGGGTGAAATATTGGGAAGTAGTGGGTGAAATATTGGGAAGTAGTGGGTGAAATATTGGGAGGTAGTGGGCGAGATATTGAGGTAGTTTGCGAGATATTGGGAGGTAGTTTTCGAGATATTGTGAGATAGTGGGTGTAGTATTGGGAGGTAGTGGGTGTAGTATTGGGAGGTAGTGGGTGAGATATTGGGAGGTGGTGTGTGAGATATTGGGAAGTAGTGTGTGAGATATTGGGAAGTAGTGTGTGAGATATTGGGAAGTAGTGTGTGAGATATTGGGAGGTAGTGTGTGAGATATTGGGAGGTAGTGTGTGAGATATTGGGAGGTAGTGGGTGAGATATTGGGAGGTAGTGTGTGAAATATTGGGAAGTGGTGTGTGAGATATTGGGAGGTAGTGTGTGTGAGATATTGGGAGGTAGTGTGTGTGAGATATTGGGAGATAGTGGGTGAGATATTGGGAGGTAGTGGGTGAGATATTGGGAGGTAGTGTGTGAGATACTAGGAGGTAGTGTGTGAGGTACTGGGAGGTAGTGTGTGAGATATTGGGAGGTAGTGTGTGAGATATTAGGAGGTAGTGTGTGAGATATTGGGAGGTAGTGTGTGTGTGAGATATTGGGAGGTAGTGTGAGATATTGGGAGGTAGTGGGTGTGATATTAGCAGGTAGTAGGCGAGATATTGGGAGGTAGTGTGCGAGTTATTGGGAGGTAGTGTGCGAGATATTGGGAGGTTGTGTGCGAGATATTGGGAGGTTGTGTGCGAGATATTAGGAGGTAGTGTGTGAGATATTGGGAGGTAGTGTGTGAGATATTGGGAGGTAGTGTATGAGATATTGGGAGGTAGTGTGTGAGATATTGGGAAGTAGTGTGTGAGATATTGGGTGGTAGTGTGTGTGAGATATTGGGTGGTAGTGTGTGTGAGATATTGGGAGGTAGTGTGTGTGAGATATTGGCAGGCAGTGTGTGTGATATTATGAGGTAGTGTGTGATATATTGGGAGGTAGTGTGTGAGATATTGGGGGGTAGTGTGTGAGATATTGGGAAGTAGTGTGTGAGATATTGGGAGGTAGTGTGTGAGATATTGGGAGGTATTGGGTGTGATATTGGGAGGTAGTGTGAGATATTGGGAGGTAGTGGGTGTAGTATTGGGTGGTAGTGGGTGAGATATTGGGAGGTAGTGGGTGAAATATTGGGAGGTAGTGGGAGAAATATTGGGAGGTAGTGGGCGAAATATTGGTAGGTAGTGTGCGAGATATTGAGAGGTAGTGTGCGAGATATTGGGAGGTAGTTTGCGAGATATTGGGAGGTAGTATGTGAGATATTGGGAGGTAGTGGGTGTAGCATTGGGAGGTAGTGGGTGTAGTATTGGGTGGTAGTGGGTGTAGTATTGGGAGGTAGTGGGTGTAGTATTGGGAGGTAGTGGGTGAGATATTGGGAGGTGGTGTGTGAGATATTGGGAGGTGGTGTGTGAGATATTGGGAAGTGGTCTGTGAGATATTGGAAAGTAGTGTGTGTGAGATATTGGGAGGTAGTGTGTGTGAGATATTGGAAAGTAGTGTGTGTGAGATATTGGAAAGTAGTGTGTGTGAGATATTGGGAGGTAGTGTGTGTGAGATATTGGGAGGTAGTGTGTGAGATATTGGGAGGTAGTGTGTGAGATATTGGGAGGTAGTGTGTGTGAGATATTGGGAGGTAGTGTGTGAGATATTGGGAGGTAGTGTGTGAGATATTGGGAGGTAGTGTGTGAGATATTGGGAGGTAGTGTGTGAGATACTGGGAGGTAGTGTGTGAGATACTGGGAGGTAGTGAGTGACATATTGGGAGGTAGTGTGTGAGATATTGGGAGGTAGTGTGTGTGTGAGATATTGGGAGGTAGTGTGTGAGATATTGGGAGGTAGTGGGTGTGATATTAGGAGGTAGTAGGCGAGATATTGGGAGGTAGTGTGTGAGTTATTGGGAGGTAGTGTGCGACATATTGGGAGGTAGTGGGTGTAGTATTGGGAGGTAGTGGGTGTTATATTGGGAGGTAGTGTGTGAAATATTGGGAAGTGGTGTGTGAGATATTGGGAGGTAGTGTGAGATATTGGGAAGTGGTGTGTGAGATATTGGGAGGTAGTGTGTGAGATATTGGGAGGTAGTGTGTGAGATATTGGGAGGTAGTGTGTGAGATATTGGGAGGTAGTGTGTGAGATACTGGGAGGTAGTGTGTGAGATACTGGGAGGTAGTGTGTGAGGTACTGGGAGGTAGTGTGTGAGATATTGGGAGGTAGTGTGTGAGAGATACTGGGAGGTAGTGTGTGAGATATTGGGAGGTAGTGTGTGAAGTATTGGGAGGTAGTGTGTGAGATATTGGGAGGTAGTGTGTGAAGTATTGGGAGGTAGTGTGTGAGATATTGGGAGGTAGTGGGTGTGATATTGGGAGGTAGTGGGTGAGATATTGGGAGGTAGTGGGTGAGATATTGGGAAGTAGTGGGTGAGATATTGGGAGGTAGTGTGTGAGATATTGGGAAGTAGTGTGTGAGATATTGATAGGTAGTGTGTGAGATATTGGGAGGTAGTGTGTATGTGAGATATTGGGAGGTAGTGTGTGAAGTATTGGGAGGTAGTGTGTGAGATATTGGGAGGTAGTGTGTGAGATATTGGGAGGTAGTGTGTGAGATATTGGGAGGTAGTGTGTGAGATATTGGGAGGTAGTGTGTGAGATACTGGGAGGTAGTGTGTGAGATACTGGGAGGTAGTGTGTGAGATATTGGGAGGTAGTGTGTGAGATATTGGGAAGTAGTGTGTGAGATATTGGGAAGTAGTGTGTGAGATATTGGGAAGTAGTGTGAGATATTGGGAAGTAGTGTGTGAGATATTGGGAGGTAGTGTGTGAGATATTGGGAGGTAGTGTGTGAGATATTGGGAGGTAGTGTGTGAGATATTGGGAGGTAGTGTGTGAGATATTGGGAAGTAGTGTGTGTGTGAGATATTGGGAGGTAGTGTGTGAGATATTGGGAGGTAGTGGGTGTGATATTAGGAGGTAGTGTGTGTGTGAGATATTGGGAGGTAGTGTGTGAGATATTGGGAGGTAGTGGGTGTGATATTAGGAGGTAGTAGGCGAGATATTGGGAGGTAGTGTGTGAGTTATTGAGAGGTAGTGTGCGACATATTGGGAGGTAGTGGGTGTAGTATTGGGAGGTAGTGGGTGTTATATTGGGAGGTAGTGTGTGAAATATTGGGAAGTGGTGTGTGAGATATTGGGAGGTAGTGTGAGATATTGGGAAGTGGTGTGTGAGATATTGGGAAGTAGTGTGTGTGAGATATTGGGAGGTAGTGTGCGAGATATTGGGAGGTAGTGTGTGAGATATTGGGAGGTAGTGTGTGAGATATTGGGAGGTAGTGTGTGAGATACTGGGAGGTAGTGTGTGAGATACTGGGAGGTAGTGTGTGAGGTACTTGGAGGTAGTGTGTGAGATATTGGGAGGTAGTGTGTGAGAGATACTGGGAGGTAGTGTGTGAGATATTGGGAGGTAGTGTGCGAGATATTGGGAGGTAGTGTGTGAGATATTGGGAGGTAGTGGGTGTGATATTGGGAGGTAGTGGGTGAGATATTGGGAGGTAGTGGGTGAGATATTGGGAAGTAGTGGGTGAGATATTGGGAGGTAGTGTGTGAGATATTGGGAGGTAGTGTGTGAGATATTGGGAAGTAGTGTGTGAGATATTGGGAAGTAGTGTGTGAGATATTGATAGGTAGTGTGTGAGATATTGGGAGGTAGTGTGTGAGATATTGGGAGGTAGTGTGTGAAGTATTGGGAGGTAGTGTGTGAGATATTGGGAGGTAGTGTGTGAGATATTGGGAGGTAGTGTGTGAGATATTGGGAGGTAGTGTGTGAGATACTGGGAGGTAGTGTGTGAGATACTGGGAGGTAGTGTGTGAGATACTGGGAGGTAGTGTGTGAGATATTGGGAGCTAGTGTGTGAGATATTGGGAAGTAGTGTGTGAGATATTGGGAAGTAGTGTGTGAGATATTGGGAAGTAGTGTGTGAGATATTGGGAAGTAGTGTGTGAGATATTGGGAGGTAGTGTGTGAAATATTGGGAGGTAGTGTGTGAGATATTGGGAGGTAGTGTGTGAGATATTGGGAGGTAGTGTGTGAGATATTGGGAGGTAGTGTGTGAGATATTGGGAAGTAGTGTGTGAGATATTGATAGGTAGTGTGTGAGATATTGGGAGGTAGTGTGTATGTGAGATATTGGGAGGTAGTGTGTGAGATATTGGGAGGTAGTGGGTGTGATATTAGGAGGTAGTAGGCGAGATATTGGGAGGTAGTGTGCGAGTTATTGGGAGGTAGTGGGTGAGATATTGGGATGTAGTGGGTGTAGTATTGGGAGGTAGTGGGTGTAGTATTGGGAGGTAGTGGGTGTTATATTGGGAGGTAGTGGGTGAGATATTGGGAGGTAGTGGGTGAGATATTGGGAGGTAGTGGGTGAGATATTGGGAAGTAGTGGGTGAGATATTGGGAGGTAGTGTGTGAGATATTGGGAGGTAGTGTGTGAGATACTGGGAGGTAGTGTGTGAGATATTGGGAGGTAGTGTGTGAGATATTGGGAAGTAGTGTGTGAGATATTGGGAGGTAGTGTGTGAGATATTGGGAGGTAGTGTGTGAGATATTGGGAGGTAGTGTGTGAGATATTGGGAGGTAGTGGGTGAGATATTGGGAGGTAGTGTGTGAGATACTGGGTGGTAGTGTGTGAGATACTGGGAGGTAGTGTGTGAGATACTGGGAGGTAGTGTGTGAGATACTGGGAGGTAGTGTGTGAGGTACTGGGAGGTAGTGTGCGAGATATTGGGAGGTAGTGTGTGAGATATTGGGAGGTAGTGTGTGTGAGATATTGGGAGGTAGTGTGTGAGATATTGGGAGGCAGTGTGTGAGATATTGGGAGGTAGTGTGCGAGATATTGGGAGGTAGTGTGTGAGATACTGGGAGGTAGTGTGTGAGATATTGGGAGGTAGTGTGTGAGATATTGGGAGGTAGTGTGTGTGTGAGATATTGGGAGGTAGTGTGTGAGATATTGGGAGGTAGTGTGAGATATTGGGAGGTAGTGGGTGTGATATTAGGAGGTAGGCGAGATATTGGGAGGTAGTGTGCGAGTTATTGGGAGGTAGTGTGCGACATATTGGGAGGTAGTGGGTGAGATATTGGGAGGTAGTGGGTGAGATATTGGGATGTAGTGGGTGTAGTATTGGGAGGTAGTGGGTGTAGTATTGGGAGGTAGTGGGTGAGATATTGGGAGGTAGTGGGTGAGATATTGGGAGGTAGTGGGTGAGATATTGGGAGGTAGTGGGTGAGATTTTGGGAGGTAGTGGGTGAGATATTGGGAAGTAGTGGGTGAGATACTGGGAGGTAGTGTGTGAGATACTGGGAGGTAGTGTGTGAGATATTGGGAGGTAGTGTGTGAGATATCGGGAAGTAGTGTGTGAGATATTGGGAAGTAGTGTGTGAGATATTGGGAAGTAGTGTGTGAGATATTGGGAGGTAGTGTGTGAGATATTGGGAGGTAGTGTGTGAGATATTGGGAGGTAGTGGGTGAGATATTGGGAGGTAGTGTGTGAAATATTGGGAAGTGGTGTGTGAGATATTGGGAGGTAGTGTGTGTGAGATATTGGGAGGTAGTGGGTGAGATATTGGGAGGTAGTGGGTGAGATATTGGGAGGTAGTGGGTGAGATATTGGGAGGTAGTGTGTGAGATACTGGGAGGTAGTGTGTGAGATACTAGGAGGTAGTGTGTGAGGTACTGGCAGGTAGTGTGTGAGATATTGGGAGGTAGTGTGTGAGATGTTAGGAGGTAGTGTGTGAGATATTGGGAGGTAGTGTGAGATATTGGGAGGTAGTGGGCGTGATATTGGGAGGTAGTAGGCGAGATATTGGGAGGTAGTGTGCGAGATATTGGGAGGTTGTGTGCGAGATATTGGGAGGTAGTGTGTGAGATATTGGGAGGTAGTGTGTGAGATATTGGGAAGTAGTGTGTGAGATATTGGGAGGTAGTGTGTGAGATATTGGGAGGTAGTGTATGAGATATTGGGAGGTAGTGTGTGAGATATTGGGAAGTAGTGTGTGAGATATTGGGAGGTAGTGTGTGTGAGATATTGGGAGGTAGTGTGTGAGATACTGGGAGGTAGTGTGTGAGGTACTGGGAGGTAGTGAGTGACATATTGGGAGGTAGTGTGTGTGAGATATTGGGAGGTAGTGTGTGAGATATTGGGAGGTAGTGTGTGTGTGAGATATTGGGAGGTAGTGTGTGAGATATTGGGAGGTAGTGTGTGTGTGAGATATTGGGAGGTAGTGTGTTAGATATTGGGAGGTAGTGGGTATGATATTAGGAGGTAGTAGGCGAGATATTGGGAGGTAGTGTGTGAGTTATTGGGAGGTAGTGTGTGAGTTATTGGGAGGTAGTGTGCGACATATTGGGAGGTAGTGGGTGTAGTATTGGGAGGTAGTGGGTGTTATATTGGGAGGTAGTGTGTGAAATATTGGGAAGTGGTGTGTGAGATATTGGGAGGTAGTGTGAGATATTGGGAAGTGGTGTGTGAGATATTGGGAAGTGGTGTGTGAGATATTGGGAGGTAGTGTGTGAGATATTGGGAGGTAGTGTGTGAGATATTGGGAGGTAGTGTGTGAGATATTGGGAGGTAGTGTGTGAGATACTGGGAGGTAGTGTGTGAGATACTGGGAGGTAGTGTGTGAGGTACTGGGAGGTAGTGTGTGAGATATTGGGAGGTAGTGTGTGAGAGATACTGGGAGGTAGTGTGTGAGATATTGGGAGGTAGTGTGTGAAGTATTGGGAGGTAGTGTGTGAGATATTGGGAGGTAGTGTGTGAAGTATTGGGAGGTAGTGTGTGAGATATTGGGAGGTAGTGGGTGTGATATTGGGAGGTAGTGGGTGAGATATTGGGAGGTAGTGGGTGAGATATTGGGAAGTAGTGGGTGAGATATTGGGAGGTAGTGTGTGAGATATTGGGAAGTAGTGTGTGAGATATTGATAGGTAGTGTGTGAGATATTGGGAGGTAGTGTGTATGTGAGATATTGGGAGGTAGTGTGTGAAGTATTGGGAGGTAGTGTGTGAGATATTGGGAGGTAGTGTGTGAGATATTGGGAGGTAGTGTGTGAGATATTGGGAGGTAGTGTGTGAGATATTGGGAGGTAGTGTGTGAGATACTGGGAGGTAGTGTGTGAGATACTGGGAGGTAGTGTGTGAGATATTGGGAGGTAGTGTGTGAGATATTGGGAAGTAGTGTGTGAGATATTGGGAAGTAGTGTGTGAGATATTGGGAAGTAGTGTGAGATATTGGGAAGTAGTGTGTGAGATATTGGGAGGTAGTGTGTGAGATATTGGGAGGTAGTGTGTGAGATATTGGGAGGTAGTGTGTGAGATATTGGGAGGTAGTGTGTGAGATATTGGGAAGTAGTGTGTGTGTGAGATATTGGGAGGTAGTGTGTGAGATATTGGGAGGTAGTGGGTGTGATATTAGGAGGTAGTGTGTGTGTGAGATATTGGGAGGTAGTGTGTGAGATATTGGGAGGTAGTGGGTGTGATATTAGGAGGTAGTAGGCGAGATATTGGGAGGTAGTGTGTGAGTTATTGAGAGGTAGTGTGCGACATATTGGGAGGTAGTGGGTGTAGTATTGGGAGGTAGTGGGTGTTATATTGGGAGGTAGTGTGTGAAATATTGGGAAGTGGTGTGTGAGATATTGGGAGGTAGTGTGAGATATTGGGAAGTGGTGTGTGAGATATTGGGAAGTAGTGTGTGTGAGATATTGGGAGGTAGTGTGCGAGATATTGGGAGGTAGTGTGTGAGATATTGGGAGGTAGTGTGTGAGATATTGGGAGGTAGTGTGTGAGATACTGGGAGGTAGTGTGTGAGATACTGGGAGGTAGTGTGTGAGGTACTGGGAGGTAGTGTGTGAGATATTGGGAGGTAGTGTGTGAGAGATACTGGGAGGTAGTGTGTGAGATATTGGGAGGTAGTGTGCGAGATATTGGGAGGTAGTGTGTGAGATATTGGGAGGTAGTGGGTGTGATATTGGGAGGTAGTGGGTGAGATATTGGGAGGTAGTGGGTGAGATATTGGGAAGTAGTGGGTGAGATATTGGGAGGTAGTGTGTGAGATATTGGGAGGTAGTGTGTGAGATATTGGGAAGTAGTGTGTGAGATATTGATAGGTAGTGTGTGAGATATTGGGAGGTAGTGTGTGAGATATTGGGAGGTAGTGTGTGAAGTATTGGGAGGTAGTGTGTGAGATATTGGGAGGTAGTGTGTGAGATATTGGGAGGTAGTGTGTGAGATATTGGGAGGTAGTGTGTGAGATACTGGGAGGTAGTGTGTGAGATACTGGGAGGTAGTGTGTGAGATACTGGGAGGTAGTGTGTGAGATATTGGGAGCTAGTGTGTGAGATATTGGGAAGTAGTGTGTGAGATATTGGGAAGTAGTGTGTGAGATATTGGGAAGTAGTGTGTGAGATATTGGGAAGTAGTGTGTGAGATATTGGGAGGTAGTGTGTGAAATATTGGGAGGTAGTGTGTGAGATATTGGGAGGTAGTGTGTGAGATATTGGGAGGTAGTGTGTGAGATATTGGGAGGTAGTGTGTGAGATATTGGGAAGTAGTGTGTGAGATATTGATAGGTAGTGTGTGAGATATTGGGAGGTAGTGTGTATGTGAGATATTGGGAGGTAGTGTGTGAGATATTGGGAGGTAGTGGGTGTGATATTAGGAGGTAGTAGGCGAGATATTGGGAGGTAGTGTGCGAGTTATTGGGAGGTAGTGGGTGAGATATTGGGATGTAGTGGGTGTAGTATTGGGAGGTAGTGGGTGTAGTATTGGGAGGTAGTGGGTGTTATATTGGGAGGTAGTGGGTGAGATATTGGGAGGTAGTGGGTGAGATATTGGGAGGTAGTGGGTGAGATATTGGGAAGTAGTGGGTGAGATATTGGGAGGTAGTGTGTGAGATATTGGGAGGTAGTGTGTGAGATACTGGGAGGTAGTGTGTGAGATATTGGGAGGTAGTGTGTGAGATATTGGGAAGTAGTGTGTGAGATATTGGGAGGTAGTGTGTGAGATATTGGGAGGTAGTGTGTGAGATATTGGGAGGTAGTGTGTGAGATATTGGGAGGTAGTGGGTGAGATATTGGGAGGTAGTGTGTGAGATACTGGGTGGTAGTGTGTGAGATACTGGGAGGTAGTGTGTGAGATACTGGGAGGTAGTGTGTGAGATACTGGGAGGTAGTGTGTGAGGTACTGGGAGGTAGTGTGCGAGATATTGGGAGGTAGTGTGTGAGATATTGGGAGGTAGTGTGTGTGAGATATTGGGAGGTAGTGTGTGAGATATTGGGAGGCAGTGTGTGAGATATTGGGAGGTAGTGTGCGAGATATTGGGAGGTAGTGTGTGAGATACTGGGAGGTAGTGTGTGAGATATTGGGAGGTAGTGTGTGAGATATTGGGAGGTAGTGTGTGTGTGAGATATTGGGAGGTAGTGTGTGAGATATTGGGAGGTAGTGTGAGATATTGGGAGGTAGTGGGTGTGATATTAGGAGGTAGGCGAGATATTGGGAGGTAGTGTGCGAGTTATTGGGAGGTAGTGTGCGACATATTGGGAGGTAGTGGGTGAGATATTGGGAGGTAGTGGGTGAGATATTGGGATGTAGTGGGTGTAGTATTGGGAGGTAGTGGGTGTAGTATTGGGAGGTAGTGGGTGAGATATTGGGAGGTAGTGGGTGAGATATTGGGAGGTAGTGGGTGAGATATTGGGAGGTAGTGGGTGAGATTTTGGGAGGTAGTGGGTGAGATATTGGGAAGTAGTGGGTGAGATACTGGGAGGTAGTGTGTGAGATACTGGGAGGTAGTGTGTGAGATATTGGGAGGTAGTGTGTGAGATATCGGGAAGTAGTGTGTGAGATATTGGGAAGTAGTGTGTGAGATATTGGGAAGTAGTGTGTGAGATATTGGGAGGTAGTGTGTGAGATATTGGGAGGTAGTGTGTGAGATATTGGGAGGTAGTGGGTGAGATATTGGGAGGTAGTGTGTGAAATATTGGGAAGTGGTGTGTGAGATATTGGGAGGTAGTGTGTGTGAGATATTGGGAGGTAGTGGGTGAGATATTGGGAGGTAGTGGGTGAGATATTGGGAGGTAGTGGGTGAGATATTGGGAGGTAGTGTGTGAGATACTGGGAGGTAGTGTGTGAGATACTAGGAGGTAGTGTGTGAGGTACTGGCAGGTAGTGTGTGAGATATTGGGAGGTAGTGTGTGAGATGTTAGGAGGTAGTGTGTGAGATATTGGGAGGTAGTGTGAGATATTGGGAGGTAGTGGGCGTGATATTGGGAGGTAGTAGGCGAGATATTGGGAGGTAGTGTGCGAGATATTGGGAGGTTGTGTGCGAGATATTGGGAGGTAGTGTGTGAGATATTGGGAGGTAGTGTGTGAGATATTGGGAAGTAGTGTGTGAGATATTGGGAGGTAGTGTGTGAGATATTGGGAGGTAGTGTATGAGATATTGGGAGGTAGTGTGTGAGATATTGGGAAGTAGTGTGTGAGATATTGGGAGGTAGTGTGTGTGAGATATTGGGAGGTAGTGTGTGAGATACTGGGAGGTAGTGTGTGAGGTACTGGGAGGTAGTGAGTGACATATTGGGAGGTAGTGTGTGTGAGATATTGGGAGGTAGTGTGTGAGATATTGGGAGGTAGTGTGTGTGTGAGATATTGGGAGGTAGTGTGTGAGATATTGGGAGGTAGTGTGTGTGTGAGATATTGGGAGGTAGTGTGTTAGATATTGGGAGGTAGTGGGTATGATATTAGGAGGTAGTAGGCGAGATATTGGGAGGTAGTGTGTGAGTTATTGGGAGGTAGTGTGTGAGTTATTGGGAGGTAGTGTGCGACATATTGGGAGGTAGTGGGTGTAGTATTGGGAGGTAGTGGGTGTTATATTGGGAGGTAGTGTGTGAAATATTGGGAAGTGGTGTGTGAGATATTGGGAGGTAGTGTGAGATATTGGGAAGTGGTGTGTGAGATATTGGGAAGTAGTGTGTGTGAGATATTGGGAAGTAGTGTGTGTGAGATATTGGGAGGTAGTGTGTGAGATATTGGGAGGTAGTGTGTGAGATATTGGGAGGTAGTGTGTGAGATACTGGGAGGTAGTGTGTGAGATACTGGGAGGTAGTGTGTGAGATACTGGGAGGTAGTGTGTGAGGTACTGGGAGGTAGTGTGTGAGATATTGGGAGGTAGTGTGTGAGAGATACTGGGAGGTAGTGTGTGAGATATTGGGAGGTAGTGTGCGAGATATTGGGAGGTAGTGTGTGAAGTATTGGGAGGTAGTGTGTGAGATATTGGGAGGTAGTGGGTGTGATATTGGGAGGTAGTGGGTGAGATATTGGGAGGTAGTGGGTGAGATATTGGGAAGTAGTGGGTGAGATATTGGGAGGTAGTGTGTGAGATATTGGGAAGTAGTGTGTGAGATATTGATAGGTAGTGTGTGAGATATTGGGAGGTAGTGTGTATGTGAGATATTGGGAAGTAGTGTGTGAGATATTGGGAGGTAGTGTGTGAGATATTGGGAGGTAGTGTGTGAGATATTGGGAAGTAGTGTGTGTGTGAGATATTGGGAGGTAGTGTGTGAGATATTGGGAGGTAGTGGGTGTGATATTAGGAGGTAGTGTGTGTGTGAGATATTGGGAGGTAGTGTGTGAGATATTGGGAGGTAGTGTGTGAGATATTGGGAGGTAGTGTGTGAGATATTGGGAAGTAGTGTGTGTGTGAGATATTGGGAGGTAGTGTGTGAGATATTGGGAGGTAGTGGGTGTGATATTAGGAGGTAGTGTGTGTGTGAGATATTGGGAGGTAGTGTGTGAGATATTGGGAGGTAGTGTGTGTGTGAGATATTGGGAGGTAGTGTGTGAGATATTGGGAGGTAGTGTGTGTGTGAGATATTGGGAGGTAGTGTGTTAGATATTGGGAGGTAGTGGGTATGATATTAGGAGGTAGTAGGCGAGATATTGGGAGGTAGTGTGTGAGTTATTGGGAGGTAGTGTGTGAGTTATTGGGAGGTAGTGTGCGACATATTGGGAGGTAGTGGGTGTAGTATTGGGAGGTAGTGGGTGTTATATTGGGAGGTAGTGTGTGAAATATTGGGAAGTGGTGTGTGAGATATTGGGAGGTAGTGTGAGATATTGGGAAGTGGTGTGTGAGATATTGGGAAGTAGTGTGTGTGAGATATTGGGAAGTAGTGTGTGTGAGATATTGGGAGGTAGTGTGTGAGATATTGGGAGGTAGTGTGTGAGATATTGGGAGGTAGTGTGTGAGATATTGGGAGGTAGTGTGTGAGATATTGGGAGGTAGTGTGTGAGATACTGGGAGGTAGTGTGTGAGATACTGGGAGGTAGTGTGTGAGATACTGGGAGGTAGTGTGTGAGGTACTGGGAGGTAGTGTGTGAGATATTGGGAGGTAGTGTGTGAGAGATACTGGGAGGTAGTGTGTGAGATATTGGGAGGTAGTGTGCGAGATATTGGGAGGTAGTGTGTGAAGTATTGGGAGGTAGTGTGTGAGATATTGGGAGGTAGTGGGTGTGATATTGGGAGGTAGTGGGTGAGATATTGGGAGGTAGTGGGTGAGATATTGGGAAGTAGTGGGTGAGATATTGGGAGGTAGTGTGTGAGATATTGGGAAGTAGTGTGTGAGATATTGATAGGTAGTGTGTGAGATATTGGTAGGTAGTGTGTATGTGAGATATTGGGAGGTAGTGTGTGAAGTATTGGGAGGTAGTGTGTGAGATATTGGGAGGTAGTGTGTGAGATATTGGGAGGTAGTGTGTGAGATATTGGGAAGTAGTGTGTGAGATATTGGGAAGTAGTGTGTGAGATATTGGGAAGTAGTGTGTGAGATATTGGGAAGTAGTGTGTGAGATATTGGGAGGTAGTGTGTGAGATATTGGGAGGTAGTGTGTGAGATATTGGGAAGTAGTGTGTGTGTGAGATATTGGGAGGTAGTGTGTGAGATATTGGGAGGTAGTGGGTGTGATATTAGGAGGTAGTGTGTGTGTGAGATATTGGGAGGTAGTGTGTGAGATATTGGGAGGTAGTGGGTGTGATATTAGGAGGTAGTAGGCGAGATATTGGGAGGTAGTGTGTGAGTTATTGAGAGGTAGTGTGCGACATATTGGGAGGTAGTGGGTGTAGTATTGGGAGGTAGTGGGTGTTATATTGGGAGGTAGTGTGTGAAATATTGGGAAGTGGTGTGTGAGATATTGGGAGGTAGTGTGAGATATTGGGAAGTAGTGTGTGTGAGATATTGGGAGGTAGTGTGTGAGATATTGGGAGGTAGTGTGTTAGATATTGGGAGGTAGTGTGTGAGATATTGGGAGGTAGTGTGTGAGATACTGGGAGGTAGTGTGTGAGATACTGGGAGGTAGTGTGTGAGGTACTGGGAGGTAGTGTGTGAGATATTGGGAGGTAGTGTGTGAGAGATACTGGGAGGTAGTGTGTGAGATATTGGGAGGTAGTGTGCGAGATATTGCGAGGTAGTGTGTGAAGTATTGGGAGGTAGTGTGTGAGATATTGGGAGGTAGTGTGTGAGGTACTGGGAGGTAGTGTGTGAGATATTGGGAGGTAGTGTGTGAGAGATACTGGGAGGTAGTGTGTGAGATATTGGGAGGTAGTGTGCGAGATATTGGGAGGTAGTGTGTGAGATATTGGGAGGTAGTGTGTGAGATATTGGGAGGTAGTGGGTGTGATATTGGGAGGTAGTGGGTGAGATATTGGGAGGTAGTGGGTGAGATATTGGGAAGTAGTGGGTGAGATATTGGGAGGTAGTGTGTGATATATTGGGAGGTAGTGTGTGAGATATTGGGAAGTAGTGTGTGAGATATTGATAGGTAGTGTGTGAGATATTGGGAGGTAGTGTGTATGTGAGATATTGGGAGGTAGTGTGTGAAGTATTGGGAGGTAGTGTGTGAGATATTGGGAGGTAGTGTGTGAGATATTGGGAGGTAGTGTGTGAGATATTGGGAGGTAGTGTGTGAGATACTGGGAGGTAGTGTGTGAGATACTGGGAGGTAGTGTGTGAGATACTGGGAGGTAGTGTGTGAGATATTGGGAGCTAGTGTGTGAGATATTGGGAAGTAGTGTGTGAGATATTGGGAAGTAGTGTGTGAGATATTGGGAAGTAGTGTGTGAGATATTGGGAAGTAGTGTGTGAGATATTGGGAGGTAGTGTGTGAAATATTGGGAGGTAGTGTGTGAGATATTGGGAGGTAGTGTGTGAGATATTGGGAGGTAGTGTGTGAGATATTGGGAGGTAGTGTGTGAGATATTGGGAAGTAGTGTGTGAGATATTGATAGGTAGTGTGTGAGATATTGGGAGGTAGTGTGTATGTGAGATATTGGGAGGTAGTGTGTGAGATATTGGGAGGTAGTGGGTGTGATATTAGGAGGTAGTAGGCGAGATATTGGGAGGTAGTGTGCGAGTTATTGGGAGGTAGTGGGTGAGATATTGGGATGTAGTGGGTGTAGTATTGGGAGGTAGTGGGTGTAGTATTGGGAGGTAGTGGGTGTTATATTGGGAGGTAGTGGGTGAGATATTGGGAGGTAGTGGGTGAGATATTGGGAGGTAGTGGGTGAGATATTGGGAAGTAGTGGGTGAGATATTGGGAGGTAGTGTGTGAGATATTGGGAGGTAGTGTGTGAGATACTGGGAGGTAGTGTGTGAGATATTGGGAGGTAGTGTGTGAGATATTGGGAAGTAGTGTGTGAGATATTGGGAGGTAGTGTGTGAGATATTGGGAGGTAGTGTGTGAGATATTGGGAGGTAGTGTGTGAGATATTGGGAGGTAGTGTGTGAGATATTGGGAGGTAGTGTGTGAGATACTGGGTGGTAGTGTGTGAGATACTGGGAGGTAGTGTGTGAGATACTGGGAGGTAGTGTGTGAGATACTGGGAGGTAGTGTGTGAGGTACTGGGAGGTAGTGTGCGAGATATTGGGAGGTAGTGTGTGAGATATTGGGAGGTAGTGTGTGTGAGATATTGGGAGGTAGTGTGTGAGATATTGGGAGGCAGTGTGTGAGATATTGGGAGGTAGTGTGCGAGATATTGGGAGGTAGTGTGTGAGATACTGGGAGGTAGTGTGTGAGATATTGGGAGGTAGTGTGTGAGATATTGGGAGGTAGTGTGTGTGTGAGATATTGGGAGGTAGTGTGTGAGATATTGGGAGGTAGTGTGAGATATTGGGAGGTAGTGGGTGTGATATTAGGAGGTAGGCGAGATATTGGGAGGTAGTGTGCGAGTTATTGGGAGGTAGTGTGCGACATATTGGGAGGTAGTGGGTGAGATATTGGGAGGTAGTGGGTGAGATATTGGGATGTAGTGGGTGTAGTATTGGGAGGTAGTGGGTGTAGTATTGGGAGGTAGTGGGTGAGATATTGGGAGGTAGTGGGTGAGATATTGGGAGGTAGTGGGTGAGATATTGGGAGGTAGTGGGTGAGATTTTGGGAGGTAGTGGGTGAGATATTGGGAAGTAGTGGGTGAGATACTGGGAGGTAGTGTGTGAGATACTGGGAGGTAGTGTGTGAGATATTGGGAGGTAGTGTGTGAGATATCGGGAAGTAGTGTGTGAGATATTGGGAAGTAGTGTGTGAGATATTGGGAAGTAGTGTGTGAGATATTGGGAGGTAGTGTGTGAGATATTGGGAGGTAGTGTGTGAGATATTGGGAGGTAGTGGGTGAGATATTGGGAGGTAGTGTGTGAAATATTGGGAAGTGGTGTGTGAGATATTGGGAGGTAGTGTGTGTGAGATATTGGGAGGTAGTGGGTGAGATATTGGGAGGTAGTGGGTGAGATATTGGGAGGTAGTGGGTGAGATATTGGGAGGTAGTGTGTGAGATACTGGGAGGTAGTGTGTGAGATACTAGGAGGTAGTGTGTGAGGTACTGGCAGGTAGTGTGTGAGATATTGGGAGGTAGTGTGTGAGATGTTAGGAGGTAGTGTGTGAGATATTGGGAGGTAGTGTGAGATATTGGGAGGTAGTGGGCGTGATATTGGGAGGTAGTAGGCGAGATATTGGGAGGTAGTGTGCGAGATATTGGGAGGTTGTGTGCGAGATATTGGGAGGTAGTGTGTGAGATATTGGGAGGTAGTGTGTGAGATATTGGGAGGTAGTGTGTGAGATATTGGGAGGTAGTGTGTGAGATATTGGGAGGTAGTGTATGAGATATTGGGAGGTAGTGTGTGAGATATTGGGAAGTAGTGTGTGAGATATTGGGAGGTAGTGTGTGTGAGATATTGGGAGGTAGTGTGTGAGATACTGGGAGGTAGTGTGTGAGGTACTGGGAGGTAGTGAGTGACATATTGGGAGGTAGTGTGTGTGAGATATTGGGAGGTAGTGTGTGAGATATTGGGAGGTAGTGTGTGTGTGAGATATTGGGAGGTAGTGTGTGAGATATTGGGAGGTAGTGTGTGTGTGAGATATTGGGAGGTAGTGTGTTAGATATTGGGAGGTAGTGGGTATGATATTAGGAGGTAGTAGGCGAGATATTGGGAGGTAGTGTGTGAGTTATTGGGAGGTAGTGTGTGAGTTATTGGGAGGTAGTGTGCGACATATTGGGAGGTAGTGGGTGTAGTATTGGGAGGTAGTGGGTGTTATATTGGGAGGTAGTGTGTGAAATATTGGGAAGTGGTGTGTGAGATATTGGGAGGTAGTGTGAGATATTGGGAAGTGGTGTGTGAGATATTGGGAAGTAGTGTGTGTGAGATATTGGGAAGTAGTGTGTGTGAGAGATTGGGAGGTAGTGTGTGAGATATTGGGAGGTAGTGTGTGAGATATTGGGAGGTAGTGTGTGAGATATTGGGAGGTAGTGTGTGAGATACTGGGAGGTAGTGTGTGAGATACTGGGAGGTAGTGTGTGAGATACTGGGAGGTAGTGTGTGAGGTACTGGGAGGTAGTGTGTGAGATATTGGGAGGTAGTGTGTGAGAGATACTGGGAGGTAGTGTGTGAGATATTGGGAGGTAGTGTGCGAGATATTGGGAGGTAGTGTGTGAAGTATTGGGAGGTAGTGTGTGAGATATTGGGAGGTAGTGGGTGTGATATTGGGAGGTAGTGGGTGAGATATTGGGAGGTAGTGGGTGAGATATTGGGAAGTAGTGGGTGAGATATTGGGAGGTAGTGTGTGAGATATTGGGAAGTAGTGTGTGAGATATTGATAGGTAGTGTGTGAGATATTGGGAGGTAGTGTGTATGTGAGATATTGGGAGGTAGTGTGTGAAGTATTGGGAGGTAGTGTGTGAGATATTGGGAGGTAGTGTGTGAGATATTGGGAGGTAGTGTGTGAGATATTGGGAAGTAGTGTGTGAGATATTGGGAAGTAGTGTGTGAGATATTGGGAAGTAGTGTGTGAGATATTGGGAAGTAGTGTGTGAGATATTGGGAGGTAGTGTGTGAGATATTGGGAGGTAGTGTGTGAGATATTGGGAAGTAGTGTGTGTGTGAGATATTGGGAGGTAGTGTGTGAGATATTGGGAGGTAGTGGGTGTGATATTAGGAGGTAGTGTGTGTGTGAGATATTGGGAGGTAGTGTGTGAGATATTGGGAGGTAGTGGGTGTGATATTAGGAGGTAGTAGGCGAGATATTGGGAGGTAGTGTGTGAGTTATTGAGAGGTAGTGTGCGACATATTGGGAGGTAGTGGGTGTAGTATTGGGAGGTAGTGGGTGTTATATTGGGAGGTAGTGTGTGAAATATTGGGAAGTGGTGTGTGAGATATTGGGAGGTAGTGTGAGATATTGGGAAGTGGTGTGTGAGATATTGGGAAGTAGTGTGTGTGAGATATTGGGAGGTAGTGTGTGAGATATTGGGAGGTAGTGTGTGAGATATTGGGAGGTAGTGTGTGAGATATTGGGAGGTAGTGTGTGAGATACTGGGAGGTAGTGTGTGAGATACTGGGAGGTAGTGTGTGAGGTACTGGGAGGTAGTGTGTGAGATATTGGGAGGTAGTGTGTGAGAGATACTGGGAGGTAGTGTGTGAGATATTGGGAGGTAGTGTGCGAGATATTGGGAGGTAGTGTGTGAAGTATTGGGAGGTAGTGTGTGAGATATTGGGAGGTAGTGGGTGTGATATTGGGAGGTAGTGGGTGAGATATTGGGAGGTATTGGGTGAGATATTGGGAAGTAGTGGGTGAGATATTGGGAGGTAGTGTGTGAGATATTGGGAGGTAGTGTGTGAGATATTGGGAAGTAGTGTGTGAGATATTGATAGGTAGTGTGTGAGATATTGGGAGGTAGTGTGTGAAGTATTGGGAGGTAGTGTGTGAGATATTGGGAGGTAGTGTGTGAGATATTGGGAGGTAGTGTGTGAGATATTGGGAGGTAGTGTGTGAGATACTGGGAGGTAGTGTGTGAGGTACTGGGAGGTAGTGAGTGACATATTGGGAGGTAGTGTGTGTGAGATATTGGGAGGTAGTGTGTGTGTGAGATATTGGGAGGTAGTGTGTGAGATATTGGGAGGTAGTGGGTGTGATATTAGGAGGTAGTAGGCGAGATATTGGGAGGTAGTGTGTGAGTTATTGGGAGGTAGTGTGCGACATATTGGGAGGTAGTGGGTGTAGTATTGGGAGGTAGTGGGTGTTATATTGGGAGGTAGTGTGTGAAATATTGGGAAGTGGTGTGTGAGATATTGGGAGGTAGTGTGAGATATTGGGAAGTGGTGTGTGAGATATTGGGAGGTAGTGTGTGAGATATTGGGAGGTAGTGTGTGAGATATTGGGAGGTAGTGTGTGAGATATTGGGAGGTAGTGTGTGAGATACTGGGAGGTAGTGTGTGAGATACTGGGAGGTAGTGTGTGAGGTACTGGGAGGTAGTGTGTGAGATATTGGGAGGTAGTGTGTGAGAGATACTGGGAGGTAGTGTGTGAGATATTGGGAGGTAGTGTGTGAAGTATTGGGAGGTAGTGTGTGAGATATTGGGAGGTAGTGGGTGTGATATTGGGAGGTAGTGGGTGAGATATTGGGAGGTAGTGGGTGAGATATTGGGAAGTAGTGGGTGAGATATTGGGAGGTAGTGTGTGAGATATTGGGAAGTAGTGTGTGAGATATTGATAGGTAGTGTGTGAGATATTGGGAGGTAGTGTGTATGTGAGATATTGGGAGGTAGTGTGTGAAGTATTGGGAGGTAGTGTGTGAGATATTGGGAGGTAGTGTGTGAGATATTGGGAGGTAGTGTGTGAGATATTGGGAGGTAGTGTGTGAGATATTGGGAGGTAGTGTGTGAGATACTGGGAGGTAGTGTGTGAGATATTGGGAGGTAGTGTGTGAGATATTGGGAAGTAGTGTGTGAGATATTGGGAAGTAGTGTGTGAGATATTGGGAAGTAGTGTGAGATATTGGGAAGTAGTGTGTGAGATATTGGGAGGTAGTGTGTGAGATATTGGGAGGTAGTGTGTGAGATATTGGGAGGTAGTGTGTGAGATATTGGGAGGTAGTGTGTGAGATATTGGGAAGTAGTGTGTGTGTGAGATATTGGGAGGTAGTGTGTGAGATATTGGGAGGTAGTGGGTGTGATATTAGGAGGTAGTGTGTGTGTGAGATATTGGGAGGTAGTGTGTGAGATATTGGGAGGTAGTGGGTGTGATATTAGGAGGTAGTAGGCGAGATATTGGGAGGTAGTGTGTGAGTTATTGAGAGGTAGTGTGCGACATATTGGGAGGTAGTGGGTGTAGTATTGGGAGGTAGTGGGTGTTATATTGGGAGGTAGTGTGTGAAATATTGGGAAGTGGTGTGTGAGATATTGGGAGGTAGTGTGAGATATTGGGAAGTGGTGTGTGAGATATTGGGAAGTAGTGTGTGTGAGATATTGGGAGGTAGTGTGCGAGATATTGGGAGGTAGTGTGTGAGATATTGGGAGGTAGTGTGTGAGATATTGGGAGGTAGTGTGTGAGATACTGGGAGGTAGTGTGTGAGATACTGGGAGGTAGTGTGTGAGGTACTGGGAGGTAGTGTGTGAGATATTGGGAGGTAGTGTGTGAGAGATACTGGGAGGTAGTGTGTGAGATATTGGGAGGTAGTGTGCGAGATATTGGGAGGTAGTGTGTGAGATATTGGGAGGTAGTGGGTGTGATATTGGGAGGTAGTGGGTGAGATATTGGGAGGTAGTGGGTGAGATATTGGGAAGTAGTGGGTGAGATATTGGGAGGTAGTGTGTGAGATATTGGGAGGTAGTGTGTGAGATATTGGGAAGTAGTGTGTGAGATATTGATAGGTAGTGTGTGAGATATTGGGAGGTAGTGTGTGAAGTATTGGGAGGTAGTGTGTGAGATATTGGGAGGTAGTGTGTGAGATATTGGGAGGTAGTGTGTGAGATATTGGGAGGTAGTGTGTGAGATACTGGGAGGTAGTGTGTGAGATACTGGGAGGTAGTGTGTGAGATACTGGGAGGTAGTGTGTGAGATATTGGGAGCTAGTGTGTGAGATATTGGGAAGTAGTGTGTGAGATATTGGGAAGTAGTGTGTGAGATATTGGGAAGTAGTGTGTGAGATATTGGGAAGTAGTGTGTGAGATATTGGGAGGTAGTGTGTGAAATATTGGGAGGTAGTGTGTGAAATATTGGGAGGTAGTGTGTGAGATATTGGGAGGTAGTGTGTGAGATATTGGGAGGTAGTGTGTGAGATATTGGGAGGTAGTGTGTGAGATATTGGGAAGTAGTGTGTGAGATATTGATAGGTAGTGTGTGAGATATTGGGAGGTAGTGTGTATGTGAGATATTGGGAGGTAGTGTGTGAGATATTGGGAGGTAGTGGGTGTGATATTAGGAGGTAGTAGGCGAGATATTGGGAGGTAGTGTGCGAGTTATTGGGAGGTAGTGGGTGAGATATTGGGATGTAGTGGGTGTAGTATTGGGAGGTAGTGGGTGTAGTATTGGGAGGTAGTGGGTGTTATATTGGGAGGTAGTGGGTGAGATATTGGGAGGTAGTGGGTGAGATATTGGGAGGTAGTGGGTGAGATATTGGGAGGTAGTGGGTGAGATATTGGGAAGTAGTGGGTGAGATATTGGGAGGTAGTGTGTGAGATATTGGGAGGTAGTGTGTGTGATACTGGGAGGTAGTGTGTGAAATATTGGGAGGTAGTGTGTGAGATATTGGGAAGTAGTGTGTGAGATATTGGGAGGTAGTGTGTGAGATATTGGGAGGTAGTGTGTGAGATATTGGGAGGTAGTGTGTGAGATATTGGGAGGTAGTGGGTGAGATATTGGGAGGTAGTGTGTGAGATACTGGGTGGTAGTGTGTGAGATACTGGGAGGTAGTGTGTGAGATACTGGGAGGTAGTGTGTGAGATACTGGGAGGTAGTGTGTGAGGTACTGGGAGGTAGTGTGCGAGATATTGGGAGGTAGTGTGTGAGATATTGGGAGGTAGTGTGTGTGAGATATTGGGAGGTAGTGTGTGAGATATTGGGAGGCAGTGTGTGAGATATTGGGAGGTAGTGTGCGAGATATTGGGAGGTAGTGTGTGAGATACTGGGAGGTAGTGTGTGAGATATTGGGAGGTAGTGTGTGAGATATTGGGAGGTAGTGTGTGTGTGAGATATTGGGAGGTAGTGTGTGAGATATTGGGAGGTAGTGTGAGATATTGGGAGGTAGTGGGTGTGATATTAGGAGGTAGGCGAGATATTGGGAGGTAGTGTGCGAGTTATTGGGAGGTAGTGTGCGACATATTGGGAGGTAGTGGGTGAGATATTGGGAGGTAGTGGGTGAGATATTGGGATGTAGTGGGTGTAGTATTGGGAGGTAGTGGGTGTAGTATTGGGAGGTAGTGGGTGAGATATTGGGAGGTAGTGGGTGAGATATTGGGAGGTAGTGGGTGAGATATTGGGAGGTAGTGGGTGAGATTTTGGGAGGTAGTGGGTGAGATATTGGGAAGTAGTGGGTGAGATACTGGGAGGTAGTGTGTGAGATACTGGGAGGTAGTGTGTGAGATATTGGGAGGTAGTGTGTGAGATATCGGGAAGTAGTGTGTGAGATATTGGGAAGTAGTGTGTGAGATATTGGGAAGTAGTGTGTGAGATATTGGGAGGTAGTGTGTGAGATATTGGGAGGTAGTGTGTGAGATATTGGGAGGTAGTGGGTGAGATATTGGGAGGTAGTGTGTGAAATATTGGGAAGTGGCGTGTGAGATATTGGGAGGTAGTGTGTGTGAGATATTGGGAGGTAGTGGGTGAGATATTGGGAGGTAGTGGGTGAGATATTGGGAGGTAGTGGGTGAGATATTGGGAGGTAGTGTGTGAGATACTGGGAGGTAGTGTGTGAGATACTAGGAGGTAGTGTGTGAGGTACTGGCAGGTAGTGTGTGAGATATTGGGAGGTAGTGTGTGAGATGTTAGGAGGTAGTGTGTGAGATATTGGGAGGTAGTGTGAGATATTGGGAGGTAGTGGGCGTGATATTGGGAGGTAGTAGGCGAGATATTGGGAGGTAGTGTGCGAGATATTGGGAGGTTGTGTGCGAGATATTGGGAGGTAGTGTGTGAGATATTGGGAGGTAGTGTGTGAGATATTGGGAGGTAGTGTGTGAGATATTGGGAGGTAGTGTGTGAGATATTGGGAGGTAGTGTGTGAGATATTGGGAGGTAGTGTATGAGATATTGGGAGGTAGTGTGTGAGATATTGGGAAGTAGTGTGTGAGATATTGGGAGGTAGTGTGTGTGAGATATTGGGAGGTAGTGTGTGAGATACTGGGAGGTAGTGTGTGAGGTACTGGGAGGTAGTGAGTGACATATTGGGAGGTAGTGTGTGTGAGATATTGGGAGGTAGTGTGTGAGATATTGGGAGGTAGTGTGTGTGTGAGATATTGGGAGGTAGTGTGTGAGATATTGGGAGGTAGTGTGTGTGTGAGATATTGGGAGGTAGTGTGTTAGATATTGGGAGGTAGTGGGTATGATATTAGGAGGTAGTAGGCGAGATATTGGGAGGTAGTGTGTGAGTTATTGGGAGGTAGTGTGTGAGTTATTGGGAGGTAGTGTGCGACATATTGGGAGGTAGTGGGTGTAGTATTGGGAGGTAGTGGGTGTTATATTGGGAGGTAGTGTGTGAAATATTGGGAAGTGGTGTGTGAGATATTGGGAGGTAGTGTGAGATATTGGGAAGTGGTGTGTGAGATATTGGGAAGTAGTGTGTGTGAGATATTGGGAAGTAGTGTGTGTGAGATATTGGGAGGTAGTGTGTGAGATATTGGGAGGTAGTGTGTGAGATATTGGGAGGTAGTGTGTGAGATATTGGGAGGTAGTGTGTGAGATACTGGGAGGTAGTGTGTGAGATACTGGGAGGTAGTGTGTGAGATACTGGGAGGTAGTGTGTGAGGTACTGGGAGGTAGTGTGTGAGATATTGGGAGGTAGTGTGTGAGAGATACTGGGAGGTAGTGTGTGAGATATTGGGAGGTAGTGTGCAAGATATTGGGAGGTAGTGTGTGAAGTATTGGGAGGTAGTGTGTGAGATATTGGGAGGTAGTGGGTGTGATATTGGGAGGTAGTGGGTGAGATATTGGGAGGTAGTGGGTGAGATATTGGGAAGTAGTGGGTGAGATATTGGGAGGTAGTGTGTGAGATATTGGGAAGTAGTGTGTGAGATATTGATAGGTAGTGTGTGAGATATTGGGAGGTAGTGTGTATGTGAGATATTGGGAGGTAGTGTGTGAAGTATTGGGAGGTAGTGTGTGAGATATTGGGAGGTAGTGTGTGAGATATTGGGAGGTAGTGTGTGAGATATTGGGAAGTAGTGTGTGAGATATTGGGAAGTAGTGTGTGAGATATTGGGAGGTAGTGTGTGAGATATTGGGAGGTAGTGTGTGAGATATTGGGAAGTAGTGTGTGTGTGAGATATTGGGAGGTAGTGTGTGAGATATTGGGAGGTAGTGGGTGTGATATTAGGAGGTAGTGTGTGTGTGAGATATTGGGAGGTAGTGTGTGAGATATTGGGAGGTAGTGGGTGTGATATTAGGAGGTAGTAGGCGAGATATTGGGAGGTAGTGTGTGAGTTATTGAGAGGTAGTGTGCGACATATTGGGAGGTAGTGGGTGTTATATTGGGAGGTAGTGTGTGAAATATTGGGAAGTGGTGTGTGAGATATTGGGAGGTAGTGTGAGATATTGGGAAGTAGTGTGTGTGAGATATTGGGAGGTAGTGTGTGAGATATTGGGAGGTAGTGTGTGAGATATTGGGAGGTAGTGTGTGAGATATTGGGAGGTAGTGTGTGAGATACTGGGAGGTAGTGTGTGAGATACTGGGAGGTAGTGTGTGAGGTACTGGGAGGTAGTGTGTGAGATATTGGGAGGTAGTGTGTGAGAGATACTGGGAGGTAGTGTGTGAGATATTGGGAGGTAGTGTGCGAGATATTGCGAGGTAGTGTGTGAAGTATTGGGAGGTAGTGTGTGAGATATTGGGAGGTAGTGTGTGAGGTACTGGGAGGTAGTGTGTGAGATATTGGGAGGTAGTGTGTGAGAGATACTGGGAGGTAGTGTGTGAGATATTGGGAGGTAGTGTGCGAGATATTGGGAGGTAGTGTGTGAGATATTGGGAGGTAGTGGGTGTGATATTGGGAGGTAGTGGGTGAGATATTGGGAGGTAGTGGGTGAGATATTGGGAAGTAGTGGGTGAGATATTGGGAGGTAGTGTGTGAGATATTGGGAGGTAGTGTGTGAGATATTGGGAAGTAGTGTGTGAGATATTGATAGGTAGTGTGTGAGATATTGGGAGGTAGTGTGTATGTGAGATATTGGGAGGTAGTGTGTGAAGTATTGGGAGGTAGTGTGTGAGATATTGGGAGGTAGTGTGTGAGATATTGGGAGGTAGTGTGTGAGATACTGGGAGGTAGTGTGTGAGATACTGGGAGGTAGTGTGTGAGATACTGGGAGGTAGTGTGTGAGATATTGGGAGCTAGTGTGTGAGATATTGGGAAGTAGTGTGTGAGATATTGGGAAGTAGTGTGTGAGATATTGGGAAGTAGTGTGTGAGATATTGGGAAGTAGTGTGTGAGATATTGGGAGGTAGTGTGTGAAATATTGGGAGGTAGTGTGTGAGATATTGGGAGGTAGTGTGTGAGATATTGGGAGGTAGTGTGTGAGATATTGGGAGGTAGTGTGTGAGATATTGGGAAGTAGTGTGTGAGATATTGATAGGTAGTGTGTGAGATATTGGGAGGTAGTGTGTATGTGAGATATTGGGAGGTAGTGTGTGAGATATTGGGAGGTAGTGGGTGTGATATTAGGAGGTAGTAGGCGAGATATTGGGAGGTAGTGTGCGAGTTATTGGGAGGTAGTGGGTGAGATATTGGGATGTAGTGGGTGTAGTATTGGGAGGTAGTGGGTGTAGTATTGGGAGGTAGTGGGTGTTATATTGGGAGGTAGTGGGTGAGATATTGGGAGGTAGTGGGTGAGATATTGGGAGGTAGTGGGTGAGATATTGGGAAGTAGTGGGTGAGATATTGGGAGGTAGTGTGTGAGATATTGGGAGGTAGTGTGTGAGATACTGGGAGGTAGTGTGTGAGATATTGGGAGGTAGTGTGTGAGATATTGGGAAGTAGTGTGTGAGATATTGGGAGGTAGTGTGTGAGATATTGGGAGGTAGTGTGTGAGATATTGGGAGGTAGTGTGTGAGATATTGGGAGGTAGTGTGTCAGATATTGGGAGGTAGTGTGTGAGATACTGGGTGGTAGTGTGTGAGATACTGGGAGGTAGTGTGTGAGATACTGGGAGGTAGTGTGTGAGATACTGGGAGGTAGTGTGTGAGGTACTGGGAGGTAGTGTGCGAGGTACTGGGAGGTAGTGTGCGAGATATTGGGAGGTAGTGTGTGAGATATTGGGAGGTAGTGTGTGTGAGATATTGGGAGGTAGTGTGTGAGATATTGGGAGGCAGTGTGTGAGATATTGGGAGGTAGTGTGCGAGATATTGGGAGGTAGTGTGTGAGATACTGGGAGGTAGTGTGTGAGATATTGGGAGGTAGTGTGTGAGATATTGGGAGGTAGTGTGTTTGTGAGATATTGGGAGGTAGTGTGTGAGATATTGGGAGGTAGTGTGAGATATTGGGAGGTAGTGGGTGTGATATTAGGAGGTAGGCGAGATATTGGGAGGTAGTGTGCGAGTTATTGGGAGGTAGTGTGCGACATATTGGGAGGTAGTGGGTGAGATATTGGGAGGTAGTGGGTGAGATATTGGGATGTAGTGGGTGTAGTATTGGGAGGTAGTGGGTGTAGTATTGGGAGGTAGTGGGTGAGATATTGGGAGGTAGTGGGTGAGATATTGGGAGGTAGTGGGTGAGATATTGGGAGGTAGTGGGTGAGATTTTGGGAGGTAGTGGGTGAGATATTGGGAAGTAGTGGGTGAGATACTGGGAGGTAGTGTGTGAGATACTGGGAGGTAGTGTGTGAGATATTGGGAGGTAGTGTGTGAGATATCGGGAAGTAGTGTGTGAGATATTGGGAAGTAGTGTGTGAGATATTGGGAAGTAGTGTGTGAGATATTGGGAGGTAGTGTGTGAGATATTGGGAGGTAGTGTGTGAGATATTGGGAGGTAGTGGGTGAGATATTGGGAGGTAGTGTGTGAAATATTGGGAAGTGGTGTGTGAGATATTGGGAGGTAGTGTGTGTGAGATATTGGGAGGTAGTGGGTGAGATATTGGGAGGTAGTGGGTGAGATATTGGGAGGTAGTGGGTGAGATATTGGGAGGTAGTGTGTGAGATACTGGGAGGTAGTGTGTGAGATACTGGGAGGTAGTGTGTGAGATACTAGGAGGTAGTGTGTGAGGTACTGGCAGGTAGTGTGTGAGATATTGGGAGGTAGTGTGTGAGATGTTAGGAGGTAGTGTGTGAGATATTGGGAGGTAGTGTGAGATATTGGGAGGTAGTGGGCGTGATATTGGGAGGTAGTAGGCGAGATATTGGGAGGTAGTGTGCGAGATATTGGGAGGTTGTGTGCGAGATATTGGGAGGTAGTGTGTGAGATATTGGGAGGTAGTGTGTGAGATATTGGGAGGTAGTGTGTGAGATATTGGGAGGTAGTGTGTGAGATATTGGGAGGTAGTGTATGAGATATTGGGAGGTAGTGTGTGAGATATTGGGAAGTAGTGTGTGAGATATTGGGAGGTAGTGTGTGTGAGATATTGGGAGGTAGTGTGTGAGATACTGGGAGGTAGTGTGTGAGGTACTGGGAGGTAGTGAGTGACATATTGGGAGGTAGTGTGTGTGAGATATTGGGAGGTAGTGTGTGAGATATTGGGAGGTAGTGTGTGTGTGAGATATTGGGAGGTAGTGTGTGAGATATTGGGAGGTAGTGTGTGTGTGAGATATTGGGAGGTAGTGTGTTAGATATTGGGAGGTAGTGGGTATGATATTAGGAGGTAGTAGGCGAGATATTGGGAGGTAGTGTGTGAGTTATTGGGAGGTAGTGTGTGAGTTATTGGGAGGTAGTGTGCGACATATTGGGAGGTAGTGGGTGTAGTATTGGGAGGTAGTGGGTGTTATATTGGGAGGTAGTGTGTGAAATATTGGGAAGTGGTGTGTGAGATATTGGGAGGTAGTGTGAGATATTGGGAAGTGGTGTGTGAGATATTGGGAAGTAGTGTGTGTGAGATATTGGGAAGTAGTGTGTGTGAGATATTGGGAGGTAGTGTGTGAGATATTGGGAGGTAGTGTGTGAGATATTGGGAGGTAGTGTGTGAGATATTGGGAGGTAGTGTGTGAGATACTGGGAGGTAGTGTGTGAGATACTGGGAGGTAGTGTGTGAGATACTGGGAGGTAGTGTGTGAGGTACTGGGAGGTAGTGTGTGAGATATTGGGAGGTAGTGTGTGAGAGATACTGGGAGGTAGTGTGTGAGATATTGGGAGGTAGTGTGCGAGATATTGGGAGGTAGTGTGTGAAGTATTGGGAGGTAGTGTGTGAGATATTGGGAGGTAGTGGGTGTGATATTGGGAGGTAGTGGGTGAGATATTGGGAGGTAGTGGGTGAGATATTGGGAAGTAGTGGGTGAGATATTGGGAGGTAGTGTGTGAGATATTGGGAAGTAGTGTGTGAGATATTGATAGGTAGTGTGTGAGATATTGGGAGGTAGTGTGTATGTGAGATATTGGGAGGTAGTGTGTGAAGTATTGGGAGGTAGTGTGTGAGATATTGGGAGGTAGTGTGTGAGATATTGGGAGGTAGTGTGTGAGATATTGGGAAGTAGTGTGTGAGATATTGGGAAGTAGTGTGTGAGATATTGGGAAGTAGTGTGTGAGATATTGGGAAGTAGTGTGTGAGATATTGGGAGGTAGTGTGTGAGATATTGGGAGGTAGTGTGTGAGATATTGGGAAGTAGTGTGTGTGTGAGATATTGGGAGGTAGTGTGTGAGATATTGGGAGGTAGTGGGTGTGATATTAGGAGGTAGTGTGTGTGTGAGATATTGGGAGGTAGTGTGTGAGATATTGGGAGGTAGTGGGTGTGATATTAGGAGGTAGTAGGCGAGATATTGGGAGGTAGTGTGTGAGTTATTGAGAGGTAGTGTGCGACATATTGGGAGGTAGTGGGTGTAGTATTGGGAGGTAGTGGGTGTTATATTGGGAGGTAGTGTGTGAAATATTGGGAAGTGGTGTGTGAGATATTGGGAAGTAGTGTGTGTGAGATATTGGGAGGTAGTGTGTGAGATATTGGGAGGTAGTGTGTGAGATATTGGGAGGTAGTGTGTGAGATATTGGGAGGTAGTGTGTGAGATACTGGGAGGTAGTGTGTGAGATACTGGGAGGTAGTGTGTGAGGTACTGGGAGGTAGTGTGTGAGATATTGGGAGGTAGTGTGTGAGAGATACTGGGAGGTAGTGTGTGAGATATTGGGAGGTAGTGTGCGAGATATTGGGAGGTAGTGTGTGAAGTATTGGGAGGTAGTGTGTGAGATATTGGGAGGTAGTGGGTGTGATATTGGGAGGTAGTGGGTGAGATATTGGGAGGTAGTGGGTGAGATATTGGGAAGTAGTGGGTGAGATATTGGGAGGTAGTGTGTGAGATATTGGGAGGTAGTGTGTGAGATATTGGGAAGTAGTGTGTGAGATATTGATAGGTAGTGTGTGAGATATTGGGAGGTAGTGTGTGAAGTATTGGGAGGTAGTGTGTGAGATATTGGGAGGTAGTGTGTGAGATATTGGGAGGTAGTGTGTGAGATATTGGGAGGTAGTGTGTGAGATACTGGGAGGTAGTGTTTGAGATACTGGGAGGTAGTGTGTGAGATACTGGGAGGTAGTGTGTGAGATATTGGGAGCTAGTGTGTGAGATATTGGGAGGTAGTGTGTGAGATATTGGGAAGTAGTGTGTGAGATATTGATAGGTAGTGTGTGAGATATTGGGAGGTAGTGTGTATGTGAGATATTGGGAGGTAGTGTGTGAGATATTGGGAGGTAGTGGGTGTGATATTAGGAGGTAGTAGGCGAGATATTGGGAGGTAGTGTGCGAGTTATTAGGAGGTAGTGGGTGAGATATTGGGATGTAGTGGGTGTAGTATTGGGAGGTAGTGGGTGTAGTATTGGGAGGTAGTGGGTGTTATATTGGGAGGTAGTGGGTGAGATATTGGGAGGTAGTGGGTGAGATATTGGGAGGTAGTGGGTGAGATATTGGGAGGTAGTGGGTGAGATATTGGGAGGTAGTGGGTGAGATATTGGGAGGTAGTGGGTGAGATATTGGGAAGTAGTGGGTGAGATATTGGGAGGTAGTGTGTGAGATATTGGGAGGTAGTGTGTGAGATATTGGGAGGTAGTGTGTGAGATACTGGGAGGTAGTGTGTGAGATATTGGGAAGTAGTGTGTGAGATATTGGGAGGTAGTGTGTGAGATATTGGGAGGTAGTGTGTGAGATATTGGGAGGTAGTGTGTGAGATATTGGGAGGTAGTGTGTGAGATATTGGGACGTAGTGTGTGAGATATTGGGAGGTAGTGTGTGAGATATTGGGAGGTAGTGTGTGAGATACTGGGAGGTAGTGTGTGAGATACTGGGAGGTAGTGTGCGAGATATTGGGAGGTAGTGTGTGAGATATTGGGAGGTAGTGTGTGTGAGATATTGGGAGGTAGTGTGTGAGATATTGGGAGGTAGTGTGTGTGAGATATTGGGAGGTAGTGTGCGAGATATTGGGAGGTAGTGTGTGAGATACTGGGAGGTAGTGTGTGAGATATTGGGAGGTAGTGTGTGAGATATTGGGAGGTAGTGTGTGAGATATTGGGAGGTAGTGTGTGTGTGAGATATTGGGAGGTAGTGTGTGAGATATTGGGAGGTAGTGTGAGATATTGGGAGGTAGTGGGGGTGATATTAGGAGGTAGTAGGCGAGATATTGGGAGGTAGTGTGCGAGTTATGGGGAGGTAGTGTGCGACATATTGGGAGGTAGTGGGTGAGATATTGGGAGGTAGTGGGTGAGATATTGGGAGGTAGTGGGTGAGATATTGGGATGTAGTGGGTGTAGTATTGGGAGGTAGTGGGTGTAGTATTGGGAGGTAGTGGGTGAGATATTGGGAGGTAGTGGGTGAGATATTGGGAGGTAGTGGGTGAGATATTGGGAGGTAGTGGGTGAGATTTTGGGAGGTAGTGGGTGAGATATTGGGAAGTAGTGTGTGAGATATTGGGAGGTAGTGTGTGAGATATTGGGAGGTAGTGTGTGAGATATTGGGAGGTAGTGGGTGAGATATTGGGAGGTAGTGTGTGAAATATTGGGAAGTGGTGTGTAAGATATTGGGAGGTAGTGTGTGTGAGATATTGGGAGGAGGTGGGTGAGATATTGGGAGGTAGTGGGTGAGATATTGGGAGGTAGTGTGTGAGATACTGGGAGGTAGTGTGTGAGATACTAGGAGGTAGTGTGTGAGGTACTGGGAGGTAGTGTGTGAGATATTGGGAGGTAGTGTGTGAGATATTAGGAGGTAGTGTGTGAGATATTGGGAGGTAGTGTGTGAGATATTGGGAGGTAGTGGGTGTGTTATTAGGAGGTAGTGTGTGTGTGAGATATTGGGAGGTAGTGTGTGAGATATTGGGAGGTAGTGGGTGTGATATTAGGAGGTAGTAGGCGAGATATTGGGAGGTAGTGTGTGAGTTATTGAGAGGTAGTGTGCGACATATTGGGAGGTAGTGGGTGTAGTATTGGGAGGTAGTGGGTGTTATATTGGGAGGTAGTGTGTGAAATATTGGGAAGTGGTGTGTGAGATATTGGGAGGTAGTGTGAGATATTGGGAAGTGGTGTGTGAGATATTGGGAAGTAGTGTGTGTGAGATATTGGGAGGTAGTGTGTGAGATATTGGGAGGTAGTGTGTGAGATATTGGGAGGTAGTGTGTGAGATATTGGGAGGTAGTGTGTGAGATACTGGGAGGTAGTGTGTGAGATACTGGGAGGTAGTGTGTGAGGTACTGGGAGGTAGTGTGTGAGATATTGGGAGGTAGTGTGTGAGAGATACTGGGAGGTAGTGTGTGAGATATTGGGAGGTAGTGTGCGAGATATTGGGAGGTAGTGTGTGAAGTATTGGGAGGTAGTGTGTGAGATATTGGGAGGTAGTGGGTGTGATATTGGGAGGTAGTGGGTGAGATATTGGGAGGTAGTGGGTGAGATATTGGGAAGTAGTGGGTGAGATATTGGGAGGTAGTGTGTGAGATATTGGGAGGTAGTGTGTGAGATATTGGGAAGTAGTGTGTGAGATATTGATAGGTAGTGTGTGAGATATTGGGAGGTAGTGTGTGAAGTATTGGGAGGTAGTGTGTGAGATATTGGGAGGTAGTGGGTGTGATATTGGGAGGTAGTGGGTGAGATATTGGGAGGTAGTGGGTGAGATATTGGGAAGTAGTGGGTGAGATATTGGGAGGTAGTGTGTGAGATATTGGGAGGTAGTGTGTGAGATATTGGGAGGTAGTGTGTGAGATACTGGGAGGTAGTGTGTGAGATATTGGGAGCTAGAGTGTGAGATATTGGGAGGTAGTGTGTGAGATATTGGGAGGTAGTGTGTGAGATATTGGGAAGTAGTGTGTGAGATATTGGGAAGTAGTGTGTGAGATATTGGGAAGTAGTGTGTGAGATATTTGGAGGTAGTGTGTGAGATATTGGGAGGTAGTGTGTGAGATATTGGGAGGTAGTGTGTGAGATATTGGGAGGTAGTGTGTGAGATATTGGGAAGTAGTGTGTGAGATATTGATAGGTAGTGTGTGAGATATTGGGAGGTAGTGTGTATGTGAGATATTGGGAGGTAGTGTGTGAGATATTGGGAGGTAGTGGGTGTGATATTAGGAGGTAGTAGGCGAGATATTGGGAGGTAGTGTGCGAGTTATTAGGAGGTAGTGGGTGAGATATTGGGATGTAGTGGGTGTAGTATTGGGAGGTAGTGGGTGTAGTATTGGGAGGTAGTGGGTGTTATATTGGGAGGTAGTGGGTGAGATATTGGGAGGTAGTGGGTGAGATATTGGGAGGTAGTGGGTGAGATATTGGGAGGTAGTGGGTGAGATATTGGGAGGTAGTGGGTGAGATATTGGGAGGTAGTGGGTGAGATATTGGGAAGTAGTGGGTGAGATATTGGGAGGTAGTGGGTGAGATATTGGGAGGTAGTGTGTGAGATATTGGGAGGTAGTGTGTGAGATACTGGGAGGTAGTGTGTGAGATATTGGGAAGTAGTGTGTGAGATATTGGGAGGTAGTGTGTGAGATATTGGGAGGTAGTGTGTGAGATATTGGGAGGTAGTGTGTGAGATATTGGGAGGTAGTGTGTGAGATATTGGGACGTAGTGTGTGAGATATTGGGAGGTAGTGTGTGAGATATTGGGAGGTAGTGTGTGAGATACTGGGAGGTAGTGTGTGAGATACTGGGTGGTAGTGTGTGAGATACTGGGAGGTAGTGTGTGAGATACTGGGAGGTAGCGTGTGAGATACTGGGAGGTAGTGTGTGTGAGATATTGGGAGGTAGTGTGTGAGATATTGGGAGGTAGTGTGTGTGAGATATTGGGAGGTAGTGTGTGAGATATTGGGAGGTAGTGTGTGTGAGATATTGGGAGGTAGTGTGTGAGATATTGGGAGGTAGTGTGTGTGAGATATTGGGAGGTAGTGTGTGAGATATTGGGAGGTAGTGTGTGTGAGATATTGGGAGGTAGTGTGCGAGATATTGGGAGGTAGTGTGTGAGATACTGGGAGGTAGTGTGTGAGATATTGGGAGGTAGTGTGTGAGATATTGGGAGGTAGTGTGTGAGATATTGGGAGGTAGTGTGTGTGTGAGATATTGGGAGGTAGTGTGTGTGTGAGATATTGGGAGGTAGTGTGTGAGATATTGGGAGGTAGTGTGAGATATTGGGAGGTAGTGGGGGTGATATTAGGAGGTAGTAGGCGAGATATTGGGAGGTAGTGTGCGAGTTATTGGGAGGTAGTGTGCGACATATTGGGAGGTAGTGGGTGAGATATTGGGAGGTAGTGGGTGAGATATTGGGATGTAGTGGGTGTAGTATTGGGAGGTAGTGGGTGTAGTATTGGGAGGTAGTGGGTGAGATATTGGGAGGTAGTGGGTGAGATATTGGGAGGTAGTGGGTGAGATATTGGGAGGTAGTGGGTGAGATTTTGGGAGGTAGTGGGTGAGATATTGGGAAGTAGTGGGTGAGATACTGGGAGGTAGTGTGTGAGATATTGGGAGGTAGTGTGTGAGATATCGGGAAGTAGTGTGTGAGATATTGGGAAGTAGTGTGTGAGATATTGGGAGGTAGTGTGTGAGATATTGGGAGGTAGTGTGTGAGATATTGGGAGGTAGTGGGTGAGATATTGGGAGGTAGTGTGTGAAATATTGGGAAGTGGTGTGTAAGATATTGGGAGGTAGTGTGTGTGAGATATTGGGAGGTAGTGGGTGAGATATTGGGAGGTAGTGGGTGAGATATTGGGAGGTAGTGTGTGAGATACTGGGAGGTAGTGTGTGAGATACTAGGAGGTAGTGTGTGAGGTACTGGGAGGTAGTGTGTGAGATATTGGGAGGTAGTGTGTGAGATATTAGGAGGTAGTGTGTGAGATATTGGGAGGTAGTGTGTGAGATATTGGGAGGTAGTGTGTGTGTGAGATATTGGGAGGTAGTGGGTGTGATATTAGGAGGTAGTAGGCGAGATATTGGGAGGTAGTGTGCGAGATATTGGGAGGTTGTGTGCGAGATATTGGGAGGTAGTGTGTGAGATATTGGGAGGTAGTGTGTGAGATATTGGGAGGTAGTGTGTGAGATATTGGGAGGTAGTGTGTGAGATATTGGGAGGTAGTGTATGAGATATTGGGAGGTAGTGTGTGAGATATTGGGAAGTAGTGTGTGAGATATTGGGAGGTAGTGTGTGTGAGATATTGGGAGGTAGTGTGTGTGAGATATTGGCAGGTAGTGTGTGTGATATTATGAGGTAGTAGGTGAGATATTGGGAGGTAGTGGGTGTAGTATTGGGAGGTAGTGGGTGTAGTATTGTGAGGTAGTGTGTGAGATATTGGGAGGTAGTGTGTGAGATATTGGGAAGTAGTGTGTGAGATATTGGGAAGTAGTGTGTGAGATATTGGGAGGTAGTGTGTGAGATATTGGGAGGTATTGGGTGTGATATTGGGAGGTAGTGTGAGATATTGGGAGGTAGTGGGTGTAGTATTGGGTGGTAGTGGGTGAGATATTGGGAGGTAGTGGGAGAAATATTGGGAGGTAGTGGGCGAGATATTGGTAGGTAGTGTGTGAGATATTGAGAGGTAGTGTGCGAGATATTGGGAGGTAGTTTGCGAGATATTGGGAGGTAGTATGCGAGATATTGGGAGGTAGTGGGTGTAGTATTGGGAGGTAGTGGGTGTAGTATTGGGTGGTAGTGGGTGTAGTATTGGGAGGTAGTGGGTGTAGTATTGGGAGGTAGTGGGTGAGATATTGGGAGGTAGTGGGTGAGATATTGGGAGGTAGTGTGTGAGATACTGGGAGGTAGTGTGTGAGGTACTGGGAGGTAGTGAGTGACATATTGGGAGGTAGTGTGTGTGAGATATTGGGAGGTAGTGTGTGAGATATTGGGAGGTAGTGTGTGTGTGAGATATTGGGAGGTAGTGTGTGAGATATTGGGAGGTAGTGGGTGTGATATTAGGAGGTAGTAGGCGAGATATTGGGAGGTAGTGTGTGAGTTATTGGGAGGTAGTGTGCGACATATTGGGAGGTAGTGTGTGAGATACTGGGAGGTAGTGTGTGAGATATTGGGAGGTAGTGTGTGAGATATTGGGAGGTAGTGTGTGAGATATTGGGAGGTAGTGTGTGTGTGAGATATTGGGAGGTAGTGTGTGAGATATTGGGAGGTAGTGTGAGATATTGGGAGGTAGTGGGGGTGATATTAGGAGGTAGTAGGCGAGATATTGGGAGGTAGTGTGCGAGTTATTGGGAGGTAGTGTGCGACATATTGGGAGGTAGTGGGTGAGATATTGGGAGGTAGTGGGTGAGATATTGGGATGTAGTGGGTGTAGTATTGGGAGGTAGTGGGTGTAGTATTGGGAGGTAGTGGGTGAGATATTGGGAGGTAGTGGGTGAGATATTGGGAGGTAGTGGGTGAGATATTGGGAGGTAGTGGGTGAGATTTTGGGAGGTAGTGGGTGAGATATTGGGAAGTAGTGGGTGAGATACTGGGAGGTAGTGTGTGAGATACTGGGAGGTAGTGTGTGAGATATTGGGAGGTAGTGTGTGAGATATCGGGAAGTAGTGTGTGAGATATTGGGAAGTAGTGTGTGAGATATTGGGAGGTAGTGTGTGAGATATTGGGAGGTAGTGTGTGAGATATTGGGAGGTAGTGGGTGAGATATTGGGAGGTAGTGTGTGAAATATTGGGAAGTGGTGTGTAAGATATTGGGAGGTAGTGTGTGTGAGATATTGGGAGGTAGTGGGTGAGATATTGGGAGGTAGTGGGTGAGATATTGGGAGGTAGTGTGTGAGATACTGGGAGGTAGTGTGTGAGATACTAGGAGGTAGTGTGTGAGGTACTGGGAGGTAGTGTGTGAGATATTGGGAGGTAGTGTGTGAGATATTAGGAGGTAGTGTGTGAGATATTGGGAGGTAGTGTGTGAGATATTGGGAGGTAGTGGGTGTGATATTAGGAGGTAGTGTGTGTGTGAGATATTGGGAGGTAGTGTGTGAGATATTGGGAGGTAGTGGGTGTGATATTAGGAGGTAGTAGGCGAGATATTGGGAGGTAGTGTGTGAGTTATTGAGAGGTAGTGTGCGACATATTGGGAGGTAGTGGGTGTAGTATTGGGAGGTAGTGGGTGTTATATTGGGAGGTAGTGTGTGAAATATTGGGAATTGGTGTGTGAGATATTGGGAGGTAGTGTGAGATATTGGGAAGTGGTGTGTGAGATATTGGGAAGTAGTGTGTGTGAGATATTGGGAGGTAGTGTGTGAGATATTGGGAGGTAGTGTGTGAGATATTGGGAGGTAGTGTGTGAGATATTGGGAGGTAGTGGGTGTGATATTGGGAGGTAGTGGGTGAGATATTGGGAGGTAGTGGGTGAGATATTGGGAAGTAGTGGGTGAGATATTGGGAGGTAGTGTGTGAGATATTGGGAGGTAGTGTGTGAGATATTGGGAGGTAGTGTGTGAGATATTGGGAGGTAGTGTGTGAGATATTGGGAGGTAGTGGGTGAGATATTGGGAAGTAGTGGGTGAGATATTGGGAGGTAGTGTGTGAGATATTGGGAGGTAGTGTGTGAGATATTGGGAGGTAGTGTGTGAGATACTGGGAGGTAGTGTGTGAGATATTGGGAAGTAGTGTGTGAGATATTGGGAGGTAGTGTGTGAGATATTGGGAGGTAGTGTGTGAGATATTGGGAGGTAGTGTGTGAGATATTGGGAGGTAGTGTGTGAGATATTGGGACGTAGTGTGTGAGATATTGGGAGGTAGTGTGTGAGATATTGGGAGGTAGTGTGTGAGATACTGGGAGGTAGTGTGTGAGATACTGGGTGGTAGTGTGTGAGATACTGGGAGGTAGTGTGTGAGATACTGGGAGGTAGCGTGTGAGATACTGGGAGGTAGTGTGTGAGGTACTGGGAGGTAGTGTGCGAGATATTGGGAGGTAGTGTGTGAGATATTGGGAGGTAGTGTGTGAGATATTAGGAGGTAGTGTGTGAGATATTGGGAGGTAGTGTGTGAGATATTGGGAGGTAGTGGGTGTGATATTAGGAGGTAGTAGGCGAGATATTGGGAGGTAGTGTGCGAGATATTGGGAGGTTGTGTGCGAGATATTGGGAGGTAGTGTGTGAGATATTGGGAGGTAGTGTGTGAGATATTGGGAGGTAGTGTGTGAGATATTGGGAGGTAGTGTGTGAGATATTGGGAGGTAGTGTGTGAGATATTGGGAGGTAGTGTATGAGATATTGGGAGGTAGTGTGTGAGATATTGGGAAGTAGTGTGTGAGATATTGGGAGGTAGTGTGTGTGAGATATTGGGAGGTAGTGTGTGTGAGATATTGGCAGGTAGTGTGTGTGATATTATGAGGTAGTAGGTGAGATATTGGGAGGTAGTGGGTGTAGTATTGGGAGGTAGTGGGTGTAGTATTGTGAGGTAGTGTGTGAGATATTGGGAGGTAGTGTGTGAGATATTGGGAGGTAGTGTGTGAGATATTGGGAGGTAGTGTGTGATATATTGGGAGGTAGTGTGTGAGATATTGGGGGGTAGTGGGTGTGATAGTAGGAGGTAGTAGGCGAGATATTGGGAGGTAGTGTGTGAGTTATTGAGAGATAGTGTGCGACATATTGGGAGGTAGTGGGTGTAGTATTGGGAAGTAGTGGGTGTTATATTGGGAGGTAGTGTGTGAAATATTGGGAAGTGGTGTGTGAGATATTGGGAGGTAGTGTGAGATATTGGGAAGTGGTGTGTGAGATATTGGGAAGTAGTGTGTGTGAGATATTGGGAGGTAGTGTGTGAGATATTGGGAGGTAGTGTGTGAGATATTGGGAGGTAGTGTGTGAGATATTGGGAGGTAGTGTGTGAGATACTGGGAGGTAGTGTGTGAGATACTGGGAGGTAGTGTGTGAGGTACTGGGAGGTAGTGTGTGAGATATTGGGAGGTAGTGTGTGAGAGATACTGGGAGGTAGTGTGTGAGATATTGGGAGGTAGTGTGCGAGATATTGGGAGGTAGTGTGTGAAGTATTGGGAGGTAGTGTGTGAGATATTGGGAGGTAGTGGGTGTGATATTGGGAGGTAGTGGGTGAGATATTGGGAGGTAGTGAGTGAGATATTGGGAAGTAGTGGGTGAGATATTGGGAGGTAGTGTGTGAGATATTGGGAGGTAGTGTGTGAGATATTGGGAAGTAGTGTGTGAGATATTGATAGGTAGTGTGTGAGATATTGGGAGGTAGTGTGTATGTGAGATATTGGGAGGTAGTGTGTCAAGTATTGGGAGGTAGTGTGTGAGATATTGGGAGGTAGTGTGTGAGATATTGGGAGGTAGTGTGTGAGATATTGGGAGGTAGTGTGTGAGATACTGGGAGGTAGTGTGTGAGATACTGGGAGGTAGTGTGTGAGATACTGGGAGGTAGTGTGTGAGATATTGGGAGCTAGTGTGTGAGATATTGGGAGGTAGTGTGTGAGATATTGGGAAGTAGTGTGTCAGATATTGGGAAGTAGTGTGTGAGATATTGGGAAGTAGTGTGTGAGATATTGGGAGGTAGTGTGTGAGATATTGGGAGGTAGTGTGTGAGATATTGGGAGGTAGTGTGTGAGATATTGGGAGGTAGTGTGTGAGATATTGGGAGGTAGTGTGTGAGATATTGGGAAGTAGTGTGTGAGATATTGATAGGTAGTGTGTGAGATATTGGGAGGTAGTGTGTATGTGAGATATTGGGAGGTAGTGTGTGAGATATTGGGAGGTAGTGGGTGTGATATTAGGAGGTAGTAGGCGAGATATTGGGAGGTAGTGTGCGAGTTATTAGGAGGTAGTGGGTGAGATATTGGGATGTAGTGGGTGTAGTATTGGGAGGTAGTGGGTGTTATATTGGGAGGTAGTGGGTGAGATATTGGGAGGTAGTGGGTGAGATATTGGGAGGTAGTGGGTGAGATATTGGGAGGTAGTGGGTGAGATATTGGGAGGTAGTGTGTGAGATATTGGGAGGTAGTGTGTGAGATATTGGGAGGTAGTGTGTGAGATACTGGGAGGTAGTGTGTGAGATATTGGGAGGTAGTGTGTGAGATACTGGGAGGTAGTGTGTGAGATACTGGGAGGTAGTGTGTGAGGTACTGGGAGGTAGTGTGCGAGATATTGGGAGGTAGTGTGTGAGATATTGGGAGGTAGTGTGTGAGATATTGGGAGGTAGTGTGTGAGATATTGGGAGGTAGTGTGTGAGATATTGGGAGGTAGTGTGTGAGATACTGGGAGGTAGTGTGTGAGATACTGGGAGGTAGTGTGTGAGATATTGGGAGGTAGTGTGTGAGATACTGGGAGGTAGTGTGTGAGATATTGGGAGGTAGTGTGTGAGATATTGGGAGGTAGTGTGTGAGATATTGGGAGGTAGTGTGTGAGATATTGGGAGGTAGTGTGTGAGATATTGGGAGGTAGTGTGTGAGATACTGGGAGGTAGTGTGTGAGATACTGGGTGGTAGTGTGTGAGATACTGGGAGGTAGTGTGTGAGATACTGGGAGGTAGTGTGTGAGGTACTGGGAGGTAGTGTGTGTGAGATATTGGGAGGTAGTGTGTGAGATATTGGGAGGTAGTGTGTGAGATATTGGGAGGTAGTGTGTGTGAGATATTGGGAGGTAGTGTGTGAGATATTGGGAGGTAGTGTGTGTGAGATATTGGGAGGTAGTGTGCGAGATATTGGGAAGTAGTGTGTGAGATACTGGGAGGTAGTGTGTGAGATATTGGGAGGTAGTGTGTGAGATATTGGGAAGTAGTGTGTCAGATATTGGGAAGTAGTGTGTGAGATATTGGGAAGTAGTGTGTGAGATATTGGGAGGTAGTGTGTGAGATATTGGGAGGTAGTGTGTGAGATATTGGGAGGTAGTGTGTGAGATATTGGGAGGTAGTGTGTGAGATATTGGGAGGTAGTGTGTGAGATATTGGGAAGTAGTGTGTGAGATATTGATAGGTAGTGTGTGAGATATTGGGAGGTAGTGTGTATGTGAGATATTGGGAGGTAGTGTGTGAGATATTGGGAGGTAGTGGGTGTGATATTAGGAGGTAGTAGGCGAGATATTGGGAGGTAGTGTGCGAGTTATTAGGAGGTAGTGGGTGAGATATTGGGATGTAGTGGGTGTAGTATTGGGAGGTAGTGGGTGTAGTATTGGGAGGTAGTGGGTGTTATATTGGGAGGTAGTGGGTGAGATATTGGGAGGTAGTGGGTGAGATATTGGGAGGTAGTGGGTGAGATATTGGGAGGTAGTGGGTGAGATATTGGGAGGTAGTGTGTGAGATATTGGGAGGTAGTGTGTGAGATATTGGGAGGTAGTGTGTGAGATACTGGGAGGTAGTGTGTGAGATATTGGGAGGTAGTGTGTGAGATACTGGGAGGTAGTGTGTGAGATACTGGGAGGTAGTGTGTGAGGTACTGGGAGGTAGTGTGCGAGATATTGGGAGGTAGTGGGTGAGATATTGGGAGGTAGTGGGTGAGATATTGGGAGGTAGTGTGTGAGATATTGGGAGGTAGTGTGTGAGATACTGGGAGGTAGTGTGTGAGATATTGGGAGGTAGTGTGTGAGATATTGGGAGGTAGTGTGTGAGATATTGGGAGGTAGTGTGTGAGATATTGGGAGGTAGTGTGTGAGATATTGGGAGGTAGTGTGTGAGATACTGGGAGGTAGTGTGTGAGATACTGGGTGGTAGTGTGTGAGATACTGGGAGGTAGTGTGTGAGATACTGGGAGGTAGTGTGTGAGGTACTGGGAGGTAGTGTGTGAGATATTGGGAGGTAGTGTGTGTGAGATATTGGGAGGTAGTGTGTGAGATATTGGGAGGTAGTGTGTGTGAGATATTGGGAGGTAGTGTGCGAGATATTGGGAAGTAGTGTGTGAGATACTGGGAGGTAGTGTGTGAGATATTGGGAGGTAGTGTGTGAGATATTGGGAGGTAGTGTGTGAGATATTGGGAGGTAGTGTGTGAGATATTGGGAGGTAGTGTGTGAGATATTGGGAGGTAGTGTGTGTGTGAGATATTGGGAGGTAGTGTGTGAGATATTGGGAGGTAGTGTGAGATATTGGGAGGTAGTGGGTGTGATATTAGGAGGTAGTAGGCGAGATATTGGGAGGTAGTGTGCGAGTTATTGGGAGGTAGTGTGCGACATATTGGGAGGTAGTGGGTGAGATATTGGGAGGTAGTGGGTGAGATATTGGGATGTAGTGGGTGTAGTATTGGGAGGTAGTGGGTGTAGTATTGGGAGGTAGTGGGTGAGATATTGGGAGGTAGTGGGTGAGATATTGGGAGGTAGTGGGTGAGATATTGGGAGGTAGTGGGTGAGATATTGGGAGGTAGTGGGTGAGATTTTGGGAGGTAGTGGGTGAGATATTGGGAAGTAGTGGGTGAGATACTGGGAGGTAGTGTGTGAGATACTGGGAGGTAGTGTGTGAGATATTGGGAGGTAGTGTGTGAGATATCGGGAAGTAGTGTGTGAGATATTGGGAAGTAGTGTGTGAGATATTGGGAAGTAGTGTGTGAGATATTGGGAGGTAGTGTGTGAGATATTGGGAGGTAGTGTGTGAGATATTGGGAGGTAGTGGGTGAGATATTGGGAGGTAGTGTGTGAAATATTGGGAAGTGGTGTGTAAGATATTGGGAGGTAGTGTGTGTGAGATATTGGGAGGTAGTGGGTGAGATATTGGGAGGTAGTGGGTGAGATATTGGGATGTAGTGGGTGTAGTATTGGGAGGTAGTGGGTGTAGTATTGGGAGGTAGTGGGTGAGATATTGGGAGGTAGTGGGTGAGATATTGGGAGGTAGTGGGTGAGATATTGGGAAGTAGTGGGTGAGATACTGGGAGGTAGTGTGTGAGATACTGGGAGGTAGTGTGTGAGATATTGGGAGGTAGTGTGTGAGATATCGGGAAGTAGTGTGTGAGATATTGGGAAGTAGTGTGTGAGATATTGGGAAGTAGTGTGTGAGATATTGGGAGGTAGTGTGTGAGATATTGGGAGGTAGTGTGTGAGATATTGGGAGGTAGTGGGTGAGATATTGGGAGGTAGTGTGTGAAATATTGGGAAGTGGTGTGTAAGATATTGGGAGGTAGTGTGTGTGAGATATTGGGAGGTAGTGGGTGAGATATTGGGAGGTAGTGGGTGTAGTATTGGGAGGTAGTGGGTGTAGTATTGGGAGGTAGTGGGTGTAGTATTGGGAGGTAGTGGGTGAGATACTGGGAGGTAGTGTGTGAGATATTGGAAAGTAGTGTGTGTGAGATATTGGGAGGTAGTGTGTGTGAGATATTGGAAAGTAGTGTGTGTGAGATATTGGGAGGTAGTGTGTGTGAGATATTGGGAGGTAGTGTGTGAGATATTGGGAGGTAGTGTGTGAGATACTGGGAGGTAGTGTGTGAGATACTGGGAGGTAGTGTGTGAGGTACTGGGAGGTAGTGAGTGACATATTGGGAGGTAGTGTGTGTGAGATATTGGGAGGTAGTGTGTGAGATATTGGGAGGTAGTGTGTGAGATATTGGGAGGTAGTGGGTGTGATATTAGGAGGTAGTAGGCGAGATATTGGGAGGTAGTGTGTGAGTTATTGGAAGGTAGTGTGCGACATATTGGGAGGTAGTGGGTGAGATATTGGGATGTAGTGGGTGTAGTATTGGGAGGTAGTGGGTGTTATATTGGGAGGTAGTGGGTGAGATATTGGGAGGTAGTGGGTGAGATATTGGGAGGTAGTGGGTGAGATATTGGGAAGTAGTGAGTGAGATATTGGGAGGTAGTGTGTGAGATATTGGGAGGTAGTGTGTGAGATATTGGGAGGTAGTGTGTGAGATATTGGGAAGTAGTGTGTGAGATATTGGGAAGTAGTGTGTGAGATATTGGGAAGTAGTGTGTGAGATATTGGGAGGTAGTGTGTGAGATATTGGGAGGTAGTGTGTGAGATATTGGGAGGTAGTGTGTGAGATATTGGGAGGTAGTGTGTGAGATATTGGGAGGTAGTGGGTGAGATATTGGGAGGTAGTGTGTGAAATATTGGGAAGTGGTGTGTGAGATATTGGGAGGTAGTGTGAGATATTGGGAAGTGGTGTGTGAGATATTGGGAAGTAGTGTGTGTGAGATATTGGGAGGTAGTGTGTGAGATATTGGGAGGTAGTGTGTGAGATATTGGGAGGTAGTGTGTGAGATACTGGGAGGTAGTGTGTGAGATACTGGGAGGTAGTGTGTGAGGTACTGGGAGGTAGTGTGTGAGATATTGGGAGGTAGTGTGTGAGAGATACTGGGAGGTAGTGTGTGAGATATTGGGAGGTAGTGTGTGAGATATTGGGAGGTAGTGGGTGTGATATTAGGAGGTAGTGTGTGAGATATTGGGAGGTAGTGTGTGAGATACTGGGAGGTAGTGTGTGAGATACTGGGAGGTAGTGAGTGACATATTGGGAGGTAGTGTGTGTGAGATATTGGGAAATAGTGTGTGAGATATTGGGAGGTAGTGTGTGAGATATTGGGAGGTAGTGGGTGTGATATTAGGAGGTAGTAGGCGAGATATTGGGAGGTAGTGTGTGAGTTATTGGGAGGTAGTGTGCGACATATTGGGAGGTAGTGGGTGAGATATTGGGATGTAGTGGGTGTAGTATTGGGAGGTAGTGGGTGTTATATTGGGAGGTAGTGGGTGAGATATTGGGAGGTAGTGGGTGAGATATTGGGAGGTAGTGGGTGAGATATTGGGAAGTAGTGTGTGAGATACTGGGAGGTAGTGTGTGAGGTACTGGGAGGTAGTGTGTGAGATATTGGGAGGTAGTGTGTGATAGATACTGGGAGGTAGTGTGTGAGATATTGGGAGGTAGTGTGTGAGATATTGGGAGGTAGTGGGTGTGATATTGGGAGGTAGTGGGTGAGATATTGGGAGGTAGTGGGTGAGATATTGGGAAGTAGTGTGTGAGATATTGGGAAGTAGTGTGTGAGATATTGGGAAGTAGTGTGTGAGATATTGGGAGGTAGTGTGTGAGATATTGGGAGGTAGTGTGTGAGATATTGGGAGGTAGTGTGTGAGATATTGGGAGGTAGTGTGTGAGATATTGGGAGGTAGTGGGTGAGATATTGGGAGGTAGTGTGTGAAATATTGGGAAGTGGTGTGTGAGATATTGGGAGGTAGTGTGAGATATTGGGAAGTGGTGTGTGAGATATTGGGAAGTAGTGTGTGTGAGATATTGGGAGGTAGTGTGTGAGATATTGGGAGGTAGTGTGTGAGATATTGGGAGGTAGTGTGTGAGATACTGGGAGGTAGTGTGTGAGATACTGGGAGGTAGTGTGTGAGGTACTGGGAGGTAGTGTGTGAGATATTGGGAGGTAGTGTGTGAGAGATACTGGGAGGTAGTGTGTGAGATATTGGGAGGTAGTGTGTGAGATATTGGGAGGTAGTGTGTGAGATATTGGGAGGTAGTGTGTGAGATACTGGGAGGTAGTGTGTGAGATATTGGGAGGTAGTGTGTGAGATATTGGGAAGTAGTGTGTGAGATATTGGGAAGTAGTGTGTGAGATATTGGGAGGTAGTGTGTGAGATATTGGGAGGTAGTGTGTGAGATATTGGGAGGTAGTGTGTGAGATATTGGGAGGTAGTGTGTGAGATATTGGGAGGTAGTGTGTGAGATATTGGGAGGTAGTGTGTGAGATATTGGGAGGTAGTGTGTGAGATATTGGGAGGTAGTGTGTGAGATATTGGGAGGTAGTGTGTGAGATAGTGGGAGGTAGTGTGTGAGATACTGGGTGGTAGTGTGTGAGATACTGGGAGGTAGTGTGTGAGATACTGGGAGGTAGTGTGTGAGGTACTGGGAGGTAGTGTGCGAGATATTGGGAGGTAGTGTGCGAGATATTGGGAGGTAGTGGGCGTGATATCTGGAGGTAGTATGCGAGATATTGGGAGGTAGTATGTGAGATATTGGGAGGTAGTATTTGAGATATTGGGAGGTAGTATTTGAGATATTGGGAGGTAGTGTGTGAGATATTGGGAGGTAGTGTGAGATATTGGAAGGTAGTGGGTGAGATATTGGAAGGTAGTGGGTGAGATATTGGGAGGTAGTGTGTGAGATATTGGGAGGTAGTGTGTAAGATATTGGAAGGTAGTGTGTAAGATATTGGGAGGTAGTGTGTAAGATATTGGGAGGTAATGTGTGTGAGATATTTGGAGGTAATGTGTGTCAGCTATTGGGAGGTAGTGTGTGAGATATTGGGAGGCAGTGTGTGAGATATTGGGAGGTAGTGTGTGAGATATTAGGAGGTAGTAGGTGAGATTTTGGGAGGTAGTAGGTAAGATATTGGGAGGTAGTGCGTGTGATATTGAAAGGGTAGAGTGTGATATATCGGGAGAGGAGTTCTTTGAAAGTAAAGGCCATGTTGAAGGGTGAAGTAGGATATTGAAGGACATAAAAGTTAGTGGGGAAGAAGTGTAGGTATTGAGGAATATTGGGGGTAATGAGGACTGTATGGAATATTGTGTGGTAGTGTATAGTATTGAGGGGGTTAGTGTGTGACATTGGATGACTGTGGAGATACTGGGGAATAGCAGGAGATATTGAGGAGTGAGGGTGGTTTATGGCATTGGTGGGGTGGGGGTGCATTGGGGAGTGGGGACAGAGTGTGACACTAAGGAGAAGGGGAGAGGTAGTAATATTATGAGATGGTGGTCAATGAGAGGTCAAAGATTCTCTGAAGGGAGTGATGGTCAATAACAGGCATGGTCAACCATTTTTTTTCAGCAGTGGGCTGTATGAGATACAACTGTTACCAAAAATAGTTAATTTTTCATTAGGTGTCCCTCCCATTCAGAAATCCAAACTCACCACATACACCCCATGGGTTGAAGTTTGACCATGACTCGTCTAAAACATTGGGGGATAACAACAACAACATTATCAAGAGACTTACTTTCAGAGCATAGTAGCAGAAGAAATACAAAGCAGCAACAGCAAGTAAACTTCTTGTTACTGAATATACAGCTGCACCGAGACTGGTAGTGGCTAAAAGTGAAGGAGGAGGATATGATGGCTTAAATATGTGACACCAGAATATTTACATATGAAATATATCTATCTATCTAAGGCGGGTAAAATTCCCGAGATCCATGGACGAGTTCTCTCCAGCGGTCTCTGTCCCTCATTATCGCTGCCATATCCTGCATCTCCAACAGACCAGTGTCTGTCCTTAGGGCATCAACATATGAAATATATGACCTAGGTTATTTACATATGAAATATATGATCTAGGTTATTTACATATGAAATATATTATCTAGGTTATTTATATATGAAATATATGACCATAGGTTATTTACAAATTAAATATGACAGCAGATTGTGTGCATATAAACCCTTTAGTATTTAAACTGGCCATACCCGGCCAGAACTCTCACCACTTTCTATTCAAACCAGCTGTAACTGGCCCTTCGTGCTGACATTAAGGTATTGTTCTCAAAATACAAAATAACATCATCAAAATCTCAGATTCGATATGTGAGATAAATAAGTGAGGTAAAGCTTTTACTGAAAATACAATAGTAAATATACAGTAATGTAAATGCTAAAGGGTTAAATATATGACCTTAGGTTATTTACCCTTCATTCCAGTCAGTAAGTAGCTTATAGGCTGCACCCTTCTCATTTACACACCCACAACCCCCATCAATGCCTCCCCAGCTTGACCAAGGACACACCAAGCACCTTAGTTTTGTAATAAGGTAGTGCCAAAATCAATAAAATTCACCAGTACACAATGTAAAATTATTGGCATTAGTAAGAGCATTTAGCCGTAGAAATCATCCCTAAAATGGGGTGTATGAGCAAATTTTGGCCACCTAACTAGCTGACTAGCCACAGAACATGACAGTCCATCTAGCCGAAGGAAGCATGGAAATTAGAAATTAAGTACAACACGTAAGAAAAACGATGATGATAATATGTAACTCCAAGGTCATTTATAGATTAATGACCATATTTCTAAGAAAATACCACTCTTTCAATTAATTAATATTTTTGAGCAATTTACAAAAGTTAATTATTTCAATACTAAGCTAGTAACTTAACATATGGTTCTGATATAAAATTATGTTGGAAGATTTCAAATTAATAGAAACTCTTTAAAATGGGTGGTTTTGTTTCATAAAACTAGAGTTGGTTTTAGCCATGCTAGTATAAAAAAGGGTTTTACATAGTCACCCTTTCATTATTATAATTATCTTGTGGCCAATAAAGAAATCATTATTATAATTTTTCAAGAAAGACAATGCCTATGGTTTTCTAATAATTTTTAAAATAATCTAGAATTTGGAAGGATTTAGTGATATAGCTACCTTTCTTCTTATTGGAGTTTGGAACAAAAAAATTCTTACATAAAATTTAGATGGAAGGTGTTTAGGTAAAAATAATCATTTTTAAACAGTATTGTATCATAAAACCAACTATGATAGTAAGGATAAAGACCTCCTTCGGTCATGAATGACCATGGGATTTACACCTAGAAAGCTCTCCTCCGAGGTACAAGTTCAGTCAAGGTCGTTTGTGGAAGACCAGCAGTCACCGATGTATACCAGTCTCCCCTCTCATGCCACCGATGTTGTCCAAAGGAAAGGCTAAGACTGATACGGCTTGGCACTAATGATGTCACAACTCATTTATACAGCTGAGTGAACTGAAGCAACATGAAACAAAGTGTCTTGCTCAAGGACACAGTACTGGTAGAATCTACATGATATAGGTATTAGTATTGGTGCTCTGAAATAGCGATGTATATATGAATGTACGTATAGTATATTTGATAATATACTGTATGTTTATTTAAAAACATTTTGAAGACCATTTGCTATGAATTTGAAAGTAGTGACTATGTCACTTATTCTCGGCAAAAGCGAAGGGAAGTATTTGACAGTCCTGTTTCTTGCTCGGTGCTTATCAAGACTACATACCCCTTTTGCTTCTGCCAAGAGTTATAGAAGATGGATTCTTATAGGATTCCAGTAATGTTTTAAGAGCTGATTAAACAGAGCGGTTGCTGGTCCAGCAAAAATTAGGTACGTACATTCCATATGATTTAGTTTTGGCGACTATACTAGTTAATAAACTATACACATATGTAAAAAGTAATTAATTGCAATGTAGAAATAAGGTGTCAACCAACCATTTCCTCCGAAGATATGCATGTCTGTCTGTTCCAATATGTACATGAAGAATGTTTTGACTTGAGGAAGAAGACCAACCATGAACAGAACCGGTAACAGCAAAATAAACACTGAAAACAAACAGAGAGAATTATTAGAACACAACTTTACATTGCCCCATCTACACATCAGATGATGCACATCACATAGGCCCCATTCAGTCATGAATGACCATGGTTTTGCACCTAGAAAGTTTCCCCCGTGTCACAAGGCTGGGTAAGGTGTGTTTGTGGGCGACCAGTAGTCATCCATGCATACCAATCTTCCCTCTCCACGCCATCTATGTTGTCCAAGGGAAAGGCAATGGCCAATACATCTTGGCACCGGTGACGTCATGACTCATTTCTACAGCTGAGTAAACTGGAGCAACGTGAAATAAAGTGCATTGCTCTAGAACACAACACACCGTCCGGTCCAGGTTTCGAACTTACAACCTTACGATTGCGAGCTCATTGCTCTAACCACTGAGCCACACACCTTCACAGTCATCTGGTATTAGTGTTAGAGTCTGGTGTAATAAACACAGACCATCTAGCTATGGCAATAGTATCACATCCCTGACATCTCAGATATATGGAAGAAAATGGCATGTTGTAGCTGTTCAATCAACAGAACAACCTGTATGTCAAATTAATGTGCAAATAATAAACAAACATATGCACAATTAACAATTTTCATGGAGGTTCAATGAGACAGTATGTGACAAGGCTGGCCCTTTGAATTACAGGTACAGTATATCCAACAAGCTTCCGTCTACCCGTCTATTCAATTTTACTCACAAAGCTTGGATCAAATTGAGGCTATGGTAAATGGCAATTGGAATGGGATCAAATGCAGAACCTGATGGTTCGAAGTGAACTTCTTAATCATTCAGCCATGCTGTGTGAGTGGTAGTGACCTGTTTTTTTTTTTTATGTATTTCAAACAAACTGAAACATTCATACACACACACACACACACGTGGTTGGTGTTAGGAAGGGCATCCTTGTGTTACATACACACACACATGTGGTTAGTGTTAAGAAGGGCATCCAGCTGTAAAAACCCTGGCCAAATTTACAGTCCTGTCAGAGCAAGGTACGGCGTGGCCAAACCTGTTTCTTGACATGGACGACCCATGCAAGCATGGAAAAAAATGGCCATTAAACAGTGATGATGGTGATATATACACACACACAAACACATACACACACACACAACAACCTGAAGTTTAATGTACTTCACTCAATATCAAGAACACACACACAAACACACACACACATACACACAGGCATATCAATAAAAATAATGACTGCAAACTTACCTTTCATAAGACCTTTGGCAAACATTAGTGATGCTGTGGCAGTGAATGGGAAGCCATAGATACTGAATGATGTTGAAGATGCATGGTGAATAGTGTAGTCGAGGAACTTGAGGAGACCACAACATAAACAGAAGTAGAATGGACGGCTGAACACTATTAGACGATTGTAGCCCTGAAAATAGGGAGACACAGAGATAGAGATTGTGATGACTGTCACTTGATACATGTAACATTTTTACTATAGAGGCTTTATCTTACATAATTATCTCACATGGTGGATTGGCAGTATCGGTAGAGAGTCGGACGGCATGCTTTGCAGCAAAGAGTTACGGCCCTTTATGGTCTGAGTTAAAATCCTGCCGAGGTTTAACTTTGCCTTTCATCCTTACGGGGATCGATGAAATAAAGTACCAGTAATGCACTGGGATAATTCCTGGCCTTGTGCCAAAAGTAGAAACAATTATATTGAATTTAGGAGATTTTTATATTTATTTTGAGAGCAATACCTTAACATCGATATGAGCATCCAGTTATGACCAGATATGGCCATTTTAAATGCTAAAGGGTATAACACGATGGTGAGTGGCTGTGTAACACTGTATATAGGAGGGAAGATAGAAAGAGGGACTTGATGGTTAGCCATAATAGAGCCTATAAAAGAGCAGGGTAGGGGGAATAAACCATACAAGAGTTGATAACTTACATGCATTGGTGATGCTGAATCTGGTTGTACACTCTATAACAGAAGAAAACATGAGATTAACTGGGTGTACACTGAGGATATACTAATATAACATACATACTGCACTTGGGTGTGTGTGTGTGAATGTGTGTGAGTGTGTGAGTATGTGTGTATGAGTATACATGTGAGGAGTGTGTGCGAGTGCGTGTGATTGTGTGAGCATGAGTGTGTGTGTGTGTGCGACACACTAGCTGAATGTAACAGGTGTTTCCATAGTAACTACTTACCTTGAGCAAAGAATACTGACAACTGGCCAGGATGAAACAGAAGATGAAGATGTAGAAATCTTTGTAGAAATGTGATGAAAGCACGAGGGCACCGAGAGAACTGACTGCTACGGCCATCAGAATGGCTATCAGGTTCTCAACTACGGTCAAGTTTCTGAAACAAAAATAAAAGCAACAAGTGTTTTAACCCTTTAGTAATAACATTACTCTATATCCACAGTCGATCGACTTTCACCAAAATCAGACCGAGGAAACAATGTTTCCATTGGTCTTTCCAATTGCTAATACTATCTATCGGTCGCAACTCCAGGTAGAAGGAGCAACGTGAAATAAAGTGTCTTGCGCAAGGACATAACGCATCACCCGGTTTGGGAATTGAGCCCACAACCTCATGATTGCAAATCCAATTATCTTACCACTCAGCCCCGCACCTACTCGACATATACTATTATATTTTCACAGTAAAAGCTTTACCTCACATAATTATCTCACATAACATCGAATCTATGAGATTTTGATATTATTTATTTTGAAAACAATACCTTAACATCAGCATGAGTGGCTGGTTACAGCCAGTTTGAACAGAAGGAGGTGAGAGAATTCTGGCAGGATACGGCCAGTTTAAATGCTAAAGGGTTAAGGCTATTTTCCCTGCTAAAGCACTAGATCACAGATGATCTAAGGCTAAACAACAACATTCTATCCCATACCACACCATTCCAGAATACAGTATACCAGGTAACCACAGCACCTCACAGTACAACCACTACACACTATGACTATAGCCCCACAATTTCACGAGGCATCCCAGAACACAAATATATCCCTGAGTAAAGGGTACAGAGAACTCTTCAGCTATGTAAAAGACATACATCTGCCCTAGTGAGGGTGTCACAATAAAATGCACTCAGTAGTGATTGGGATATGTAAGTGAGAAGCAGGCTCTTAACCCATCCATACACTCAGTAGGATGCAAGAATATATGTAAACGAAATTCAGGCTCCTGGCCCATCCGTACACTCAGTAGGATGCAAGAATGTATATAAACAAGATGCAGGCTCCTGGTCCATTCCTGGCCCAATCAGTATCTCTGCTTTGAAACCCAGACTGGTGTGCTAACCTGTCTAGCTCTTGGTAAAGCAGATGTTACACCTTTAGTATCACAATTCAATAAAGTACTCCTGAACTCACATCTGTGAGTATCAGGGTGTACAACATGTGTTTCAAGGCTATTTTCTCTGCTAAAGCAGGGCTTAGCCATGCAGAGCCCCATGACAAATTTCAGTTTGAAAATCAAAAGGACTCTCCAGGCGGTTTTCATGTGTAGTGTGCACATTGATATTATACACAAATATATATGCATGTAGATATGATATGTCAAATAAATAGTATATTGACAAAATGCACAGAAATTGACGAGAGACTGTGTTACACTCTCTTCTGTAATCACTAAAGTAATCCACAATACATTTAAAAAAGATGAAATTGTATGTAAACTGCATTACGGCGAAATGTTATAAAAACAGAAAAGGAGAAAATGAGATGAGCAATGGAAATATGATGTAAATATAGCACACGGCGAAGTATTATGATATGACAGACACTAAGGGAAGTGTTGACATTTAAAAATTTTAAAAGAAGTGAATCTTGAAATAAGCAATACATGTATAAGATTATTTATGTTTAATCAAGAGATACGAAATTTAGTATATAAATTACATAATATTCATTCATGATTTATTCAAAGTAATCCAACTTATTTTAATAACGTGTTGTAAAAAATAAAGCTGACACAGTTTCACAGTTCTCTAGTCATTATATATTAGGTGGATTGGCAGTATCGGTAGAAGGTCGGACGTCATGCTTTGACGCATAGAGTTACGGCCCTTTCCATTCTGAGTTCAAATCCCGCCGAGGTCAACTTTGCCTTTCATCCTTACGGGGTCGATAAAATAAAGTACCAGTAATGTACTGGATAATTGCTGGCCTTGTGCCAAAAGTAGAAACAATTATATATTAGATAGTAGCGAAAGGGTTAAGAGCCACCTACCTGTCCAATAATGCCAACAATTCCAATCGGTCAAAATGTATTTTGATGTATTTATTAGGAAACAACCAGAATTTGTAGAACTGCTTTGGTTTGTCAATTGACCGATGACCTGATGAGACCTCTGTTACAGATGGACTATCTGAGATATCATCAACATTCTGGTGATTAATGCCAAAAGGTTCTACTAAACCCCATTGGGACTCAATCTGCCATGGATAAAATGCTTGAGGTGTACGCATGTTGGTATGGAAGTCAAGCGACCTGTCGCGGCATACAGCGGTTTGCTCTTCTCTCTTTGGTGATGGTTCGATGACCACTGGTGAGCCAGATCCACTGCTTGAAGAACTTTCATGAAAACTACAAAAATAAAACACACATTATGAAATATATTAAAACACATATGATTGAGGATGGCAAGGACAAATTTGAGATTTGATGCTGACAAAATTGACATTGCAAAGATTGACAGATACTAATTCAAGGGGGAAACATTCTATATAGCATTATGGAATGTAACATATTACAGAATATATTATAACACATTATAGAATAAAACATTGTGGAATATATTGGACAAGTTATAAAATATAGCATATATAACATTCATAATCATCATCATCCCCATTTTACAACCATTTTTTCCACACTAGCATGGGTTAGACGAGTTGTCCTGTTGTGGGCAATGCTAGGTCAGGTGACCATGTCTTGTTCATACAGAACTGATTTTGGCTTGGTTTCTACAGCTGGATGCCCTTCCTAACACCAACCTCATTTAGAGCAAGTACTGGGTGTTTTTTGTTGAGATACCTACACGACCACTTTACAGAGTGGACTGGGTGCTTTTTGTCGCGACACGTACACGACCACTTTACAGTGTGGACTAGATGACACTTTATAGTGTGGACTAGATGACACTTTATAGTGTGGACCGGGGACTTTTAGCGTGACACCTACACAACCACTTCACAGAATATGATAACATACATAATGAAATATAACACTTTATGGAATGTATTAGTTATTTAACAGATTATAACACACATCACGAAACAACACTTTATAAAATATATTATAACACACACATAACATGAGTGACAATTGAGTCTGTAATCATACCTTTTATCATTGGACTTTACTAGATCCATATCTATAACTCCTTGGGCTACACCCGAGCTGTTCTCTCCAAATGTATAAGTAAACCAATTACCTGAAAAAAGAACCCAAAATCAAAAAAACAATACAATACATAGGCATTCATGAGAAGTTGTGGCAATTATGCCTTTCCACACAACTTGCCAATAAGAACAAAAGTGAGAATGGCTCAGTGGATAAGTGGAGTATTGTGCAGAGAGATGTTTATTCTCAAACATTTTATGAATGGCAAAAATAAATTACAAAAGATGATAGGAATAAAGCCAGTGATAAATGTTGCAAAGAGATATGTAATGAGATGATTGGGTGATATATTGAGGAAGAATGAGAGTAACTAGGCGAGAGATGTAATGGAAATTGATGAAAACATAACATGGCTAAAGCTGACGGAGAAGGAAATGAATGCCAAAATGGAGAAAGCTTGTTATAGAGTCCTTCTTTAGTTAGTAAGGAAAATGGCTTTAAAATACTAAAGTTGCATTTTCTGACACCAGCAATAGAAAAAAAGATGTCAGAATTGGGGGGATTTGAACTTAAGACAAGGTACAGAATGAATACAGTAAAGAAAAAAAGCTTAGAGACTATAGCATTACTGACATTTTCATAGGCATGATGACTAAGAGGAAGAAGACGATGTCTTGTAATATTCATGCCGCTCCTAATCACCTATATGTATATCTAATACTTTAGATATAGACTCCATATTTCTAAATATCACCCACACACATAAATTTATACATAAACTATACACTCTAAATTATAATTCAAGTGTCATATTACACACACCAACCACAGATATTATACATTCATTTAAACACATCATCATACTATATACACATTTTATCCAATTTTTCTCTCAACTTCAATGTTCATGCACAATAGTAACACACATATCTTCTACATTCACTGTCCGTGTCTCACTATCATGCAACATTGCACTTCGCAAGCAGAATTCATGGTCATATTAAACACACCAACCGCACACTATATATCAGTATAAACACAAACTATATACACTAAACAATATTTTAAGACCCATATTAAACACACCAACCACACACTATTGTTCAGTATAAACACAAACTATATACACTAAACAATATTTTAAGACCCATATTAAACACACCAACCACACACTATTGTTCAGTATAAACACAAACTATATACACTAAACAATATTTTAAGACCCATATTAAACACACCAACCACACACTATTGTTCAGTATAAACACAAACTATATACACTAAACAATATTTTAAGACCCATATTAAACACACCAACCACACACTATTGTTCAGTATAAACACAAACTATATACACTAAACAATATTTTAAGACCCATATTAAACACACCAACCACAGACTATTGTTCAGTATAAACACAAACTATATACACTAAACAATATTTTAAGACCCATATTAAACACACCAACCACACACTATTGTTCAGTATAAACACAAACTATATACACTAAACAATATTTTAAGACCCATATTAAACACACCAACCACACACTATTGTTCAGTATAAACACAAACTATATACACTAAACAATATTTCAAGACCCATATTAAACACAGCAGGCATAACAACAGAAAAACAGGATGTCCCAAGGACCTACCCATTTCATCTTGAAAATAATGCATGGCCCCTTCAGTTGTGTCATCGTGGGAAGAGGCTAGGTGCCCACCAGCAATGATATTGAAGAGTGCAGCACGCAGTGGTGGTGAGCGCCGCGTGTGCACTCGACGCACGTTCACACGACCAATTTCTCGACGATAACGAAGCCTGAAAAACATTACAAATATATTTTAAAAATTAGAATTGGTGCTCTGAAATAGCGATATATATATATGAATGTATATACAGTGTATTTTGCAATACACTGTATGCTTAATTTAAAGCATTTTGAAGACCTTACGCTATTGTTTTAAAGTAGCGACAATGTCACTTACTTCAATTTTCAGCAAACAGGGGAGAGAGAGGAGAGATAAGCTGTTTGCTGAAAATTGAAGTAAGTTACATTGTCGCTACTTTAAAACAATAGCGTAAGGTCTTCAAAATGCTTTTAATTAAGCATACAGTGTATTGCAAAATACACTATATATACATTCAAATATATTTTAGTTAAAACATTCAAAAACATCTTTAATTTCTTGGGAGTTGTTTCATCCCACTTAGCTATGTACTCTCGATGGAGTACAAGGCTAAATGGATGAGTGGACCCTAGTTAGTGTATATGGCTAAATGATTGAGTACACCCTAAAGTATAATGTTAAATGGATGAGTGGACCCTAACTAGAATACAAGGCTAAATGATTTAGAAGGCCCTAGTTGGTGTGCTTAGCTAAGTGGTTAAGTAGATGTTCCACTGATCACAGGTTCAAATCTAATTACAGTGCCTTCTACCTTCACACATAGTTTATCTTAATAATCAATATATAAAGGCAGAAGTCTACCTAAGCTATAACAGTCTTATAGACAAGGCACTCGCCTCATTTCAGTCTAGCTAGCTGTGTAGTGTACCTTAGACAAGACACAGCACTACCCACAGTTTACCTAGCAATGAAATATAGCTACCATTGTATCTTGTACCTTAAACACCACTCTGCTTGCCATAGTCTATCTAGCTATGTAATATGGCTGCCACTGTAATTTGGTCCTTTGACAAGACACACCATTCACCACAGTTTATCTAGTTGTGTGATATAGCGACCAGTGTATTGTGGACCTTAGACAAGACACACAACTCACAGCCTACCAAGCTATGTAATATAATTCTCACTGCAAAAAAAAAAGTCATTTTAGCCATTCAAAAAAACACAAAAACTGTTAAATTCACTTTACATATTTATCTTACATTTTTTGGTGTCAAAATGTTTGTCACATTGTTTGCGGCATGGATAATGACATAGTTCCACTAATAATTGCAATGTAACTGTGTGAGTAGTCAGGTAACAAAAAAGGCAACACTAAGAAATAAATGATAAATGTATTTATATATGTGTATGTGTGTTAACCCTATAGCATTTAAACTGGCCGTATCCAGCCAGAATTCTCTCACCTCTTTCTGATCAAACAGGCTGCTCATGCTTATGTTGAGGTATTGTTTTCAAAATAAATATCAAAATCTTAGATTCGATATTATGTGATATAATTATGTGAGGTAAAGACTCTACCGTGAAAATATAATGGTAAATACAATGATGATGATGATGATAGAGTAATGTAAATGCTAAAGGGTTAATGGCTAAAATGACTCTTCCGCTATGTAATTGCTTTAGTTTCAATACACAGCCTCAGATCAAGTACAAGTACAGCTTCGAAATTGTTCTCACTGTTAACAGAGAAATTATCGACAAACCTTCTCATTTGTGAATCATCTTTGTTTAGAATATCTTTGAGAGGAAGGAGAGCAGATGCTTCAGTTGGTGTCACTGACTTAGAATCAGTGGATCTAGTATCACCGTCTTCTTGAGTTGTTCCACCAATGGCACCAAGTTCTGCTGGAGATGTGGCTTTGTCTTTCATCAACGTTGGCTCTGTAAATAGATTTTATCAAATTTGTATTTTGTTTGTTTTAACAATGATTTCCAAACAGGAGGCAATTCACACCCAGGGGAAAAAAACTTTTGCCAAGTGAAGAATTGGTGATGAATCTTAGTCAAGGGAGGAATCCAAACTGAGAAAGAATAGTGTACATTGTGTATATATATATCAAATGCAATACTGATATATCCAACTATAAAGATGATCATGAATATACCCAACTATAAGGATAATCTGTTAAAAGAAAAATGCTGCTTCAGACTCAATCCCATTTAGGACTATACAATTATTGAGGCTTGAAAAGCTTGCTCAATGGGGAGGAACTTTGGAAACTTGTGATTGGAAGGGGAAGAACGTGACTGGTTTAATAGTTGAACTAATCATTAGAATTGGGGAATCTGGATGACAAAAAGTGATAAAGAGACTGCAACAAATGGTGAGATGCTGTGCTGAAAGTTTGCCCAATTCATGTAAGTATGGATAAGAAGACAAAATGAATATGATATATACATGTTTTCCTTCATCAAATGTGCTATGTGAGAGTAAAAACAGTAAATATGCTGACCTTTTAACCTGCTTTTTTCACTTTGGTCCTCATTTCGGAAATATGATTTTTCTATAAAACACGAAGAGAAAAAATTTACAGGAGAAACATAAATATAGAAAAAATAAAATCAATTTAAAAACTTATAAAGCACCATTTATATGAACACAAATACTCGGGCATTCGTATAGAGACATCAGGGCAGCTTCGATACTATGGGCATGTGGTTAGAATGTCTCAGGAAAGAATCGCTGGACTGATTTTATGGGTGAAACCAACAGGTAGGAGACCCAGGTGTACACCCCCAAGCAAAATGGTTGGATAAAATCCATGAGCTTGGCTGGTCAAGCTTGGGAACCCAGCCGGATCAGTTGGAGACAGTTGATTCTGACAGGATCTGCTGGAGAGAGTGTTTGAGGAGACTGCCCACACGGCCCTCTCAGGAATAAGTGGGCAAAGAAGAACTTATAAAACAATTGGGCAGATTTGAAAATTTGAAAATCTGTTTGCTTTTTGAAAAGCTGCCACAATACAGTTGAACAGGAGATGGAAAAAAGTTTTATTTTCCAAAGAAAAGTATGGCAGTGACTTTGAACTTGTGGTGATGGAGCAGTCTGAAGAGGCAACCTCACCAGAACTTTAAAATCAATGCCACTAGGTGGCCTTGGGCAGGTAGGTAGGTCAGTTTTCAGGTGGGTGGACAGATAGAGAGGTAGATACATTGGCAGATAGATAAATATATAGATGGATATATAAAAAGATTGTGTGTTCAAAGTGACTTACTGGTTGGCTGAACAACAGCTTTCAGTTTGCGCATCTTCTCAGGAAATTCATTGTTGTCATCTAATATTTCAATGATATTTCGACACAGTGTTTCTGGATCGGGTGGATCTGGAGACGCAGCAAACGGCCCTTCATCTTCAAGGGAAACAATATATATATAAAACACACATTACATATGACAGCTTGCTAAATTAGGTTGTATATAAAGTTTAGAATAGGTACAGTGTCAGAAGAAGCAACGAAAAGGGTTAGTGTCAAGAAGGACATTTGGCTATAAAACGGGAAGTCCTGTCCAATCCATGCCAGCATAGAAAAGTCAACATAAAATCGATGAAGACATAATCAATAACACTACCATCTTTTGCAAAGCATCAGGTGGATGTTGCCCCATGGATTCAGTAGACTGAAATGCAAATGTGTTACCCCAGAAGTTAGCAAAGGATGCACTGAAAGAACCAGTCTAATAAGCAAGGCTCATTTTTGTAGATGGTAATCTCAGTACTGATCACAGGCAGTAGCGAGGTGGCTCAAAGACACAGAACACCTGATGAATGTGATGATAAACCTGGCAGAGAGTGGCCAGTACTTTGACAGCTTGTGATGTTAAGCTTGTTGGACAATAGAGCTGGGTCGCTGTTGGAGAAAGTATCACTGCAGGTTATATCCCAGCATCAGATATGCCAGGTCTGATGACCACATCAGTTCTAAACACCAGCTTAATAACAAGAAAGTTATATTACCAAATCATTCAAATTCTTTATTTTCAAAATCATTTAAAAAAACCCACATGTGAATAGAGTTTGAGTGAAACAGGTAGAGAAGTTCAAGTGTCTCAAGGCCGTGTTCACAAGTGATGGATGGCAGGAGGCTGAATTAAGTGCAAGAACTGCAGGAGATGGTGCAGTAATATGCCAACTTCAGTATTCAGTAATCAGAAGAAGGGATGTAGGTGCAAAAGCCAAACTTGCTAAATCAATATCTCCAAGATCAGAGAGTCATTCCAAGTAGAGCCACTACTTCTCTGAATTGAAAGATCACCACTCCAATACTGTGGGCCTCTGGTTAGAATGTCTCAGGAAAGAATCGCTGGACAGATTTTATAGGCAAAAACCAACTGGCAGGAGACCCAGGGGTAGACCTTGAGCGAGATGGTTGGATAACATTCATGAGCTTGGCTGGTCTCACTTGGGGATCCATCCGGATCAGTTGGAGATGGTTGCTTCTGACAGGACCCGCTGGAAGGAGTGTTTGAGAACTCTGCCCCAACAGCCTTCCCATTTTTATAAAATCCTAGATAGTGTCTTTCATTAGAACTATGGCAATGAAAGGGTTAAATCAAGAGGGCAAGTTACTTACCTGATGGACTACTGGACATAGTCTGTGTCTGTGGATCAGTAGACTGCTTTAAGGAATATTTCTTTGGAATGGCACCACACTGCTTCAAATCCAGCTCATCCTGGCTGGGGCTGCTTGGTGACGTGTTATCGTGTTCCTTAAGCAAGTGATACTGACCGGGCTGTTCACGGTCTCCAGCTGGGCTTATATCATCATCAAAGCCATCAACACCTGTAGCAGCGGGGCTCGTGTCGTCGTTGGTGATTGTGCTTGTTGACTCCGACACCTCCAGTTGAGAGCGACTCTCACCTGGCCGGAGACATGGAGACACATATAGAAAAACATATATATACATATCTATACACTCACACACATACATACATACATACCTACATACACACACAGGCGTACACACTCACATACAGATATATATATGTGTGTATATATACATATATATACACACACAAACATACATGCACTGGCGTACACACTCATACAGATATTTTTATGTGTGTGTATGTGTATATATATATATATATATATATATATATATATATACACATACACACACATATACACACATTCACACTAATGTACTAACGTTTTATAGGTTTTATCTGAACAATGTATATGAATGGGTGTAAATATTTGTATGTCTTTATATATGTATATGGCAAGGACAGGTGTTGATCAACATGTACATGTACTCAATTACACACTTAACCCTTTAGCATTTAAACTGGCTGTATCTGGCCAGAATTCTCTCACCGCTTTTCGTTCAAACTGGTTGTAACCAGCCGCTCATACTGATATTAATGTATTGTTCTCAAAATAAATAATATCAAAATCTCATAGATTTGATATTATGTGAGATAAAGCCTTTACCATGAAAATATAATAGTAAATATAAAGTAATGTAAATGCTAAAGGGCTAAATATTTTATAGATTATAGGTGAAAAAGCATGTAACTATGTAAATGTTGTATAAGCATGTGAATATGTATGTATAAATGTGTGTATGAAAAGGCAAGGAACCAATCATTGGATCATACCAAAGAAACTGTTTCCATTGGACTTTCCATTGTTGATACTATTTCCCCATTGCAACGCCTGGAAGAAGGAGGAAGAGGCGGGATTTGAACGCAGTATGTACAGACTGAATTAGATACCAAAAAAGAAACCCCATCCAGCTCTTTATCAATTCTGCCAATCCACTACACCAGAACTGGTAATTAATTTATCAACACTAAAAGGATGAAAGGTAAAATTGTCCTTGCAGGGATTTGACCTCAGAGTACAGTTATCTATACACACACACACATTAAAAAACAAATTAAACTTTTTTTAAATGTGTTATTTGTTGATGTTGTTATTGGTTTATTGATGCTGAGCAGAACTGTGACCAAAGATGTTTCAGTTCTGCTTGTCTTGTTTTTTTCTTTATAAACTATATTGTCAAATGTGTTACTTTTGTTTAACTTTGAAGATAGGTCTAATTTGAGAAAGATTTAGCTGCTACTTCTATGTCAAGAAACTCTATTAGGAGTCTCATTTGCTGGGTTATTGATGCTGTTACTTTTGTTATTAGTAAGTGACAGTATTGTTAGTGTTTTTGATGCTGGGTGGTGGTCATTCATGCCGTTGTTTTTGACTGATATTACTGTTGTTGTTGTGACTAGTTGTTTGTTTTTTTGTTTTGCTAGCCCTCGGCCAGCTTTGAATTACCAGAACTGAGGAAGAGAGAGATAGAGAGTGGTGAGTGGTGGGTGTGTACAATATATATATATATATATATATACACATATATATCATCATCATTTTACGTCTGCTTTTCCCTGCTTGCAAGGGTGGGACGGGAACTGATTCTGGCTTGATTTCTACAGCTGGATGCTCTTCCTAACACCAACCTCATTTACAGTGAGTGCTGGATGCTTTTTTTCCGTGGCGCCTACATGTCCACTTTACAATGTGGGCTGGGTGCTTCTTTGCCGTGGCACCTCCACGACCACTTTGCAGTGGAATGATAGGGACTGGGGTCCCTATCATCTCATTTCTACAGCTGAGTAAACTGGAGCAATATGAAATAAAGTGTCTTGCTCAAGGACACAACACATCACCCGGTCTGAGAATTGAACTCTATAAATACATATATATATTGCTATAGAAATTTGTTGTGCTCATAATAAATTGATATATATATATGTTTATCCCGGGTTCAATTGGGGGGGTAACCACAGTAAGTAATGTACTCAATACATAGCAGAGTATAAATATTTAATATAGAAATGGCTTCTACAGGACTAGAACTGTTTCATTCAGAGGAAATCATCAGGAAAGCCCTGATGATTTCCTCCAAATGAAACAGTTCTAGTCCTGAAGAAGCCATTTCTATATTAAATATGTATATATATATATATATGTGTGTTTGTATATGTGTGTTTGTATGTGTGAATGTATATATGTATGTATATGTATTTATATGTGTGTGTGTGGAAGCTATCTAGGTATATGAGGTGGATAAACTGCGTTTTTGTTTGTATATGTCTGAGTGTTCTGTGAATTCTAAAGTAGAGTAGTCAAACAACTAATGCTATTGGTGTAGGGGTTATAGTTGTTGCTGCTTGCATTTAACAACAACAATATAAATTATTCTTTACTGTCAGATTAACCCTTTAGCATTTAAACCAGCCGTATCCAGCCAGAATTCTCTCACCTCTTCCTGTTCAAACTGGTTGTAACCAGCCACTCACACTGATGTTAAGGTGTTGTTTTCAAAATAAATAATATCAAAATCTCAGATTTGATATTATGTGAGGTGATAGTGAGTTTGAAAAGAATGTGACATCTTTTTACACGTATCTATGTGGTTATTCATTTTGTATTTCTGGACTTTCGGCAGTTTTCTACACTACAAATAACTGTGTCAAGTACATCTTCGAGTTACTTTCAGGTCTCGAATAATCCTCCACCACTCCCATAGTAAATATAGAGTAATGTAAATGTTAAAGGGTTAAACCTGGTGTATGATGTTGTCAGAGTGTCAGGCTGAAGCTGGGACATGGCAGTCCAGTTTTGGCTTGAGAGGGAGAGAGAGAGAGGAGAGAGAGAGAGAGAGGGGGGGAGAGAGAGGAGAGAGAGAAGGGAGACAGAGAGAGGAGAGAGAGAGAAGAGAGAGAGAAGAGAGAGGGGAGAGAGGAGAGAGAGGAGAGAGAGGAGAGAGAGGAGAGAGAGGAGAGAGAGGAGAGAGAGAAGAGAAGAGAAAATAACATAAATATGGTGTCTTTACAGTAAAGTGACCAC